>JASCZI010272194.1:30260-52946 GCA_036250425.1 Stylosanthes scabra
ATTTTCTTCAATATTTAGAATTATAGATTAAAACTTCTCCCATTTTTCCTTCTTCTGATTTATATCATTTTTATTATTTTTTACACAGTGAATTCTCCTTATCCAAACCTTTTATATTTTTAAAGAAATATATTTTTTACTGAAAATCTTTATGAAATTTTTCTTCTTCCCTTACTTGGATACTCTGATCCTTCTCTTTTCTATTATCACTATTTCGTGATATGGATAGATGAGAAAACAAATCATCAATGATGCAGTTATATATAAAAGAGAGTAAAACAAGAAAAATAACCTGATAGCGAAAATCAACTTGTTTATTGTTGCATGTTTGCTTCTTATTTGTGATCCTTACATACTTTTCTTTTTCTTTTTTTTTTTTTTTGCTTTGTTGCAAGGAAATAAAGTATGATGAGAGAATCTAATCTAATTGTTTCTTCTCTGCTCTCTATATATATTTTGAACACTGATGATTTTTGCTGTCTTTTTTTTAGCATTGATGATTTTTCTTTAGTGAACTCTGATGATCTCCCCCGGACTCTATGATGCTTCAAAATTTATACAATACAAAGACGTTGGTTGAATGATTGTCCCCTATGCTTTCCAGCCCATATGCCATTTCAAGTAATGGGTGTTAACGCCTTTTGCCCATCTTCAGTGAATGATTTTGTCAAAATAACGTTCTTCTTTATTATCCACTGCTTCTTGTCTTTCTTTTTCTATCCCCCACCTAATCTTGATCATGATGATGTTTTGTAGGTTATCGGCAAATTGTTGAATGGATTATGAGTCGGATCAGATTTTGGAGTTTGGTCATTATTTTTGAAGCCTTGTTGAGCTTTGTTCTGGATCTTGTGAAGTATTGGGTCGAGCTATTGAGCATTCTTCTTCTTTTTTTTTTTTTTTTTACATTGTAACGGAAAAAAAATTGTATTAAAAATATATAAAAAAATATGGATAAATTTGAGTATCAACAGGTACTGGACAAGTTTTACTTTTTCATCAAAAGAGGAAAAAAATAGCTACTTTTTGGTAATGGTAGTAATAAATCATTTAAATTGAGAACCAGTTTTTTGGTTTTAAACCAAACTGAACTATAAAAAACTGGCTTTAAATAAACTGGTTTTTATAAAAAACTGTAGTTTCAGTTTGGTTATTTTACTTGAAAAACCAGTATTTTTCAAACAGTTTCAGTTCAGTTTCAGTTCAGTTTAGTCTAACCAGTTTTTTTGCACAACCCTAGTTATTATGTATGCCTAGGACTTTTGGATAAGGATTAATTCTACCACTCGACCATTCGATAGTAGTGGCTAGTTTCCTTTAAGTGACAGTCCATCTAAATTGGGAACGGTGGCGATCATAGTGACGCACGATATTTCAACTCATGGCCGGACACTCTTTAATATTCTGCAATCTCTCTCTGTCTCTTTGCTCTGCTCTCAAACAAACAACTGCAACCCCGACTCTTTTCTCAACCAAACGCAAAAACACCGTTTTCATTTCCTAGGGAGAATGACCCGAGTCCATACTCGGTATTTTTAACCGGTTGCACCCTGTGACACCTTTTTGTTGACGACCCCGTTGTCACTCTCATAGCTGGTTTGGATTCCTCTACAACGAAATGCTGTTTTTAACTTAAGGAACTCTGAACCGGCCCCGAGGGCGGCTGCGGGTACGTGCGTCAAATAGCGCCGTTGCCGGGGAAATGAAAATGTGCTCTTGTTTTTTGTTGTCTGTGAATATGTTAATAATGTAAATAGTCTATTTGTTTGATTTTTAGAGTAGTTATTTTCTTTGTTTCTTTATCTGTGCTGGGCATATTCTGAGTGAAACAGGAAATGTCGCTATCATCAATTAATCACCAAGGCTTCAGTAAGCAAGTGATGGAGGAAGCCTACTCGTACGATCAAGGATACACTACATGGAATCCTCCACCCTACCAACATCATACTCCTCAATACGACGCATACCAATCCAATGGATACGGTGATGCATATTATGGATATGAAGATCCTCCACCACCATACCCACCTTCACAAAATGGCATCGAAGAAGCTCTTCAGCTGTTATGCAAGGAGAGAAAAGAGCTTTTGGAAGCACAAAGCGAATCGACGATGAAGTAACCACCTTACAACTGAGTGTAATTCATTTTGTTACCCAATCCGCAAATAGTAACTTCAACAACTTCTCAATCGCCGCCCAACCTTTAAACTCCAGAGACCTCCCCTCTCAACCACTGTCAAATCCAAGGAGATGCATTGGTACTTTGTTTCTATGCACCAACCAAGAAGGAAGGGAGGACGCACTGCTACATGAAGAAGATGTTGAAAATCTTAATCATGAAGAGGTGCATGACTCCGAAGACCTCCCCTCTCAACCACTATCAAATCCAAGGGGATGCATTGGTACTTTGTTTCTGTGCACCAACCAAGAAGGAAAGGAGGACGCTCTGCTACATGAAGAGGATGTTGAAAGTCTTAATCAGGAAGAGGTGCATGAATGCCTGGAAGAGGTTGAAGAGGAAAATGAAGATCAAGAGGCGGAAGATGTTGATCAAGAGGTGGAAAACAAGGATAAAGAGCCAAAGGGGATAGAGATCATTCATTCCGCTTCATCTGAAACAACCCCTCCCAGGTTACCATTCGAATTACACTTTGCGTAGGAAAATCTCTCTAACTTGACATTCATTGGCCAACAGCACTATGGTTTGTTGGAAACGGATGGTCAACTTAGAGCTCTTTGTGGTGTATTGGACAAGAAAGAAGTGAATATCAGGTGGTTAAATGATTCAAGATGCATCATGGGTGGAGTGTTAAAACTAGAAGCTCAAAATGGTGAAAGACCACACAAATTTCCCTGTTATGTAATTGATGCCAAGAGATGGAACCTAAGGAAACATTTGGAGTCTTGGCCATTTCAAGAGAAGCGTAATGATCAACAAGGCCTGGGATGGACAAATAGAGTTTGGGATCCTGGAAGAAGCTTCATGAATCGGCACTTTTGGGGAGTCATTGCTTGCATTGGAGCTTTTAGAGGCTTGTTGAATATAAATTGGGATCCCCTAGGGCATACAAAGTTCAAGCATCGGTGGGGATTTAAGGATGAGTTCAAGCACAAGCCACCATGACAAGATCTTCCCAATGTCCAACTTGAAGGACGATAAATAAAAGTGCTTGGTGGGAGACACCCCACCTTGGTAACACCTTCCAATCCCTACTCTCTGTTTAGAATTAGGATTTAGTTAGTTCTTAGGATTGCTACTAAGCGCAATGACAACCCTCTCCTTGGGTGCCTTAGTGGAGGTCTCGCCCTTAGCGGCGATCCTTTGAGACCTCCTGCAGATAGGCTTCGCAGTGGCCTTGGAGGTGTCTTCGCTTGTTACCCTTTTGTATAGGACGCTTCTTGGGAGGCAAGCTTGGTGTTGGCTCAGTATTGGAGGGGTTATCCCTCTCAGAGAGCTTCATGGAGTAGCTCTTTATGGAAATTAGTGCAGCCCTTCTTGCTGTAGATGCGGGGACTGTAGTGGTGACTGGTGCTTCAGGATGAGGATTTGCAGCTGATTGGGATCTCAGTGCTGCGAGCCTGGGTGAGGATCGTGTCGGAGGTTCGTAAGCTTTGGCCTTTCCCTTGGCCGAGGGGGATGGTCTGCTGCGAGCCATCAGAAAGAACAGACAAAACACCAGACACCAGAGAAAATGAGATTTTATGGGTTTTTAACAAACAAATAAATATAAGAGTTGAATGATATTAAAATTGAACAAGGTTGCAGTCAGCATAATGTGGAAACGAATAACCAAGTCAAATTGCATATACGTAGCATGTTTGTTTAGCTCAAAAGTCAAAACCCATAGAAGCAAGTAATGATGCATGAGGATACAGGAATCGCATAGTAATTACATGATGATCAGGCATGCAACATACATACAAAATTTGAATAGGAGAGCATGGCATCATTTTAGTTATGCTATTCGAACATTGAAATAATTATATAGCAACTATCATATAAGCTTCAATCTCATATGTTTATCATAAGCAGACAGCACAAAAATAAGCATATCAGTAGTTATAGGGTCTCTATCCTATGTCCTAACCATTACTACCTGCTCCTATGCTAAGTTCCTAGCATGCATTAACTAAAACTAAAAGAAGTATAAAGAGAGAAATGGAAAGAGCTTACTTGAACACTTGAGAATGCACAAAAATGAGAGCTTGGAAGAGTTTTAAGTAAGAGAAATGAGAGAAATGAGAGGACGAAAGAAGAGAAGAGAGGTGTGAAAGTTGAGAGACTGATGGAGGCCTTTTATAGGCCTCTGATGGGCGCCGGTGTGTCGCCTATGCATACGCACAACATGGGTGCGTACGCACTAGGGCGACGTTTCAGTTTTCTTTCAGCGATGGTAGGTGGGCACGCACCAGAGTCTTGGGTGCGTACGCACCAGAGAGAAACCCTTTTTTTTTAAATCCTAATCTTGTCTAAGCATGCTTAAGAGTTACATTCCATTGAATCAAGCAAATGTGCATAATTTAAACAAGGTTAAGGTTCAAAAATCGTTACCACAGTCGGTTGTCTCCCACCAAGCACTTTTGTTCAACGTCCTTAAGTTGGACGTGGGTTGCTGGCATTACTTCCACTTTGAGTTGTCCTCGATCAGATGAACTCCAATGCCCCCATCCTTGGTAAGTGCACTGTTGATCTTTTTCAGTTTTCCGATCAAGTCTTGAAAGTTCGTGCAATTCAATTATGCCTTCTTATCTTCCTTTCTTCTTTCTGGCTTCTTCTTGTTCACTGTTTTGGTAGCTTCCTTTTTCTGCTTACTTTTCCGAGTTGGGGTATGAGTTTTCCATTTGTTCTCTTGCTTAAGAATAACCGTCTGATCTGCAGCCTCTTTTCATTTGTCATCTCCCACTGGTCCTTCCTTTGTATCTACATGATAGTGATGAACGTTTCATTCCTTTGGTATTGGTGTTGATGTTGGCTAAAATATCTCTATAACATTTCCCACCGAAAAGGAGAAAGTTTCATCATAGTAATTAAGCCTGAAACTTGAGGTCTTCAGAAATGGTCTCCCCAGAAGTACTTGGGGAGTGTTTCCCTTGTTATTTTTGGGGGTTCTGATGACATGGAGGTCAATGGGGATGGTCAGCTCTCCTAGTTTAACGACGATGTTTTCAGCTATGCCAACCATGGACACAGTGCTTGTATCAGCCAGATGAAATGTTTCAGTGGTTTTTTTCAGTGGCCGCAGATCAAAAGCTTTGTACAATTTTAGCGGCATTATGCTTGCACATGCTCCGGGATCACACAGACAATCCGGGACATATGCATTTTCAATTTTGCATGTCACAAAGCAGGGCCCAGGATCAACACACTTTTCAGGAAGGTCTTCTGGATTTCCTTCAGTTCCTCCATAAACGGTGGCAATTAAAAATTCCTCTTCCTTATCCGAGCTACTAACTTCTTCTTCATCGGCCACATCAGCAACTTTAACTATCTCATCTTCGTCGTCTTCTTCATATTCATCCTCGCTGTCAGAACTCTCTCCTGCTAGTTTAGGCAATAATTCGTACAACCAGTTATTGTCTTCCTCATCTTCCTCTTCCTCGTCATCTCCTTCCTCTTCTATTTCCTCCTCCGTGATTGTTCATTTATCATTTGTAGTTTGTACCATATTGATCCCTCCCTTTGGATTTGGGAGAGGTTGCGATGGTAATGGGTTTGAACTGGGGGGTGCTTGATTGTTGACCGCCATCTGACTGGAAAATTTGTGCAAAAGCTCGATTAAATCGTTCAGGCGGGCTTCAGTTTTCTTGTGTTCCTCCCTCAGTTCCCTACTCTCCTGTTGATAAATACGCAAGGTTTCATCATAACTGGACGGTGGAGGATTCATGGGAGGATTTTGACGAAGGTGCGGTGGTTTATATCTTTGATTTGGTGGATTCTGGGGCTGGCTGTTGATGCGTATGCATCTTAGGTTGTTTTTAGTCTCAATTTCTCTTCATAATCATGTTATTCTTTGTGTATTATGCTTATTAATTGATCAATCAAACAAACTTGATGTTCTTTGAGTTGTGTTTGTGTTTTATAGAAATTCACTAAGAGTTTTAGGTGATAGAAGACCACTTGAAGAGAGATTGAAGCAAAGAAGATGAAGAAAAACCTAGAAGCCCCACGTTATACGCCACTCACTCACGTATAACGTGGGAAATTGAAGAAACTAGGCAGAGACTACACGTAGTACGTGAATGATCCACGTACAACGTGAGAGAATTGGAGAAATCACAGAGAGCCCACGTTATACGTGAGCTCCCCCACGTATAACGTGGGCAATTCCTCTTCAAACGTGGGAACTTTAGCAGAAGCCCCATGTTATACGTGGGAGCTACACGTATAACATGGGGACAAATTTTAAAACAGCATGTTTATCCAATTCCAATTCAAATCCAAGATTTTTTGGGCATCAATTCCATCCACTAATCAAGGGTATAAGAGAAGATTAATTGAAGATTGATTGAAGATTGAGAGAAGATTGATAAGTTTGTTAAGATAAAAGATAAGATAAGATTAGATTAGATTTGATTGATAGCTGATTTTTAGGAATTTAGCTAGTTATATAAGGAGAAAACTAACCACTAGGGTTAGCACCTCAGATTGTAGATTTCGTTTTTACTCTATTGCTTATTTTCAATTATGCAAGACTAAACTACTCCATTGTTAAGGGTGAGGAGCTCTGTTCACCCAATAATGAGGTAGTCACTATGTACATTCGTTTATTAATTCATTGAGGTATTTTCAGTTATCTTCTATGCATGATTTAATTTTCTATTCTTCATCTTAATAGTTTAGAATCACTGAGAGGTGTTCTTAACTTGTCTAGGGCTAGATTAATTAGATTGAAAGATCTATTAGTTTATACTAGCTGGAAATTGAATCACATAATCAATTAGGTCTAGCTAGAGATAGTCAAGCTAATTGTTATGCAACTAATAATTTTGTGGGTTAAAATTGGATTAGAACTAGTTGGGATAGAGTGACATTTAATCCGATCTAGGATCACTTTTGAGACTCATAAGGATTAGAATCTGATTTAGATCTTCATCTCTTTATTTGATTAATCGACTAAGAGATTAGCTTTTGATTAGGTAAATAGAAACTGAGTTACTAAGAGATTAGGGCTTAGTTAAACTAGATTCATTGTGCTTGATAACTGAAACCCTAGAATTGGTATTCGAATGTATGCATTGGCCCTCAAGGGAAAAACATCTCCAGATCTCTTAACAGTTCTCTCATCATCGTTTACAACACAAGTAATATTCTGATTCCTCTTCTACTAGTATTCGAAATTCCTAGTTTACTACACACATTCTGTTTTTCATTCGATCTGATTAGACAAATTAATTAGTAGTTATTGCTAGGTCCTTTAATCCTCGAGGGATCGATACTCCACTTCACTGTGGTATATTACTTGATACGATTCGGTATACTTGCCGAGATCTAGGATTTGCGAAATCCGAGTGATCAGCTGTAAGTGTATGGCTGCCGATTTTGGTTCTGTTGTTGTTGAGGGGGTTCCACCGATTGGAGTGATTGTCTCGCCACCCTTGAGTGTAATATTGCTTGTTGTAAGGTGGTATCGTAGTACCCTCAAAGAAATTATGAGTTGATGCCATTGTATTATCCTCTTGCAACTCGGTACATTCATCTGTGTGGTGCGAGTTGCAAGAGCAGATTCTACAATGCTGGGCTGGGATTTGCTGTGAGGCATCAGGTTGACGCTTCAATATTGTTGGGATTGGCTGTTGTCCTTCTTTGGCCTCCTTCAACATGGAGGCAATGTCGACCAAGGATTTAGCAAGAATGGTTGATTCGGAAGGAGCTACATCGTAAACATCCTTGTTGGTGCCTCTTGTTTTGAAGTGCTGATTAGCATCAGCCACTATTTTGATCAATTTCCACCCTTCTTTCGGCGTTTTATTCATCAGAGCTCCACCACTTGATGCGTTAATCATTGCTTTATCAGTTGGTGTCAGTCCTTCGCAGAAGTTGTTGATTAGAAGAAAATCTGAAATGGAGTGATGGGGTATGAGGATAACAGCTTCTATAAGAACCATTTCCTGAATAATGCCCAGTCGACTATAACTTCACTTGGTAAGGTGTGGTACCAATCTTTCTCTTTTCCCTCTAAGGAAAATGGGAGAGCGAAAGCTTTGACTACGTCTTCGTCATCGCTGGTCCTTTTGGTGGTGGTGCAGATCACATCAAAGTCCTTAAGATGGTTGATTGGATTTTCCCCAAGAAAACCGTGGAATCTAGGAAGCAGATTGACTAGACCAGACTTGAGCTCAAAATTGGCGTTCAGCTCGGGATATCTAGTTGGCTGATTTTCCATGGCAGTGCTTGCACCACCGAGCTGCTTTAGTGTAAGTCTCAGGATATCTGCCATGATGGATGTACTAGTGTCAGAAGAAGTGGAAAGTTCAAAGTCAGTATCAATGTCAAATGAGTAGACAAAATTGTTCCTGGATGTTAGTTCTACAGTTTGGGAACGTGAGTTGCTCTCAAACTCAATTCGACGCCTGACTTGCCTTGTACGTCAGGGTCTGAGTTCGACCTCAGCATTCGATAAAAAATTCATAAATGGAAATGGAGAAACAACAAACTACACTACTTATTTAAAGGTTGAGAAATGTTTGGGGTTGCAATGGTTGAGTTTTGAGAACAGAGAGCAGAGAAACAGAATGTGATTGCAAGAATAATTAAAGAGTGATCGGCCGTGGATTGAAGTACTGTGTTTCCCTATGATCACTGCCAATCCTAGTTTGGATGGGCTGTCATTTAAAGGAAATTAGTCACTCTGTCTAATGGTCGAGTGGTGGAGTTAGCCCCTATCCGAATGTGCTAGGTATACTCAATAACGTAAGACCAAGGTATTCGGTGAACTTGAATAACCCATCAAATTCACGTCGTTAAGGTCTTCCCGTTATTGGAAGGGATGTAGTGTTAATGGCATCAGAACTAACACTAGCTCCTCTCATCCGTGCCCTTAGGGACCAGTAGCTAAGGTCATCCGCACACTTTAACCCATGGCCAAGACACAAGGTCACTACTTCCTACTGATAATAATCATAATAGCAGAAATAAAACATGCAGCATAACAACAAGATATGATAGCAGAATAGTAGAAAATAAACAGACAGAGTAATGACAGTAATATTAACAAAAAAAAATGAAACGGGCAGAGTAATGGGATATTAAATAAACGAAAAAGCAGTAAAATGTTTGGCCAGTGTGGCTTACAAAAGGGAAATCCTAAGAGAAACTAAAAAGAAAATGGGTATGTGAAGGCTCTCCAAAATGGTGTGGTCTTCCTCTATTTATAGGCGCTGTCAGGGCTTGGGTGCGTACACACCAGCTTCGTAGGCGTGGTGCCCAAGTTTGGTGGGTGTGTACGCATTGAGCTTCAGGTGCGTACGCACCTAGATTGGTGGGTGTGTACGAACTACTCCTCCAATGCGTACACACAGGTGACAGAATTGACTTCCAAGCTTTCCTTCATGATTCCTTCGTTCCTTTCGCCCTTTTTAGCCACTTCCATTTCAATTCTAGCCTATTTTAACCTGCAACGCTTGAATAAACAAATCAAGGCATCGAGCAGAATGGTTTAAGTTCATAGCAGAAAATTGGCTAAAATAGTATGTGTTTACGGTTTAAGTTCTAAGGAACAATTATTCATGAACACGCTTGTTTCACAAGTATTTAAGTGATCAGAGATCGATAAATTTCTAAATTAATCCATCTAAAATGGGTTTATCAATACCTATTATGATGAACATAGAAGGTGATCCTCAAAGTTTCAAGCAATGGCTTCTAGAGGTTCTGCATTTTGGAAAGAAGTAACAAATGATGAAATGGACTCAATATTATCAAATTTGGGTCTTTGTGGACTTGCCTCCGGGATTAAAGCCTATAGGATGTAAGTGGATATTTAGAAGAAAGTATAATCAAGGTTATCAAACTCGTGAGTTCAAGTAAACTTGTGGAGCCGATCTAGACTCGACTCATGAGTTAACTCGTAAATTTGTATGAGTTTACATGTTATATAAAAATAAATATATCATACATAATCTCAAATCTAGGCATTCAAAATTAACAATTTTCAATTTTAAAGAACATACTAAGCTAAATTTGTGGTATATATTATAATGATATAAATACTTCAATACATTCAAATGTCAATTATGCAATAACATATAACACACAAGACACAAATTGAGCGCTGAAATGAGTGGGCATGAATAAGTTAGTAATTTTGTAATTCTAACTCATAAGGGAAAGTCTTCTTTTTTAGCAACACGACTCTATTTTGGAAAAAATTGGGTCAAATTTCAAACTCGTTGACTCGCTCATAAACTTGAGAGTTTAAGCGAGTTTACCCGAGTTTACTGGACTACGAGTTTATTGCCGAGTTGACTCGATTCCACTACCTAAACTCGTAAGAGTTTAAGAGTTAAAACTAGAGTTTGACAACCATGAGTATAATACTGATGTTTCACTACAAACCTTTAAACCAAGGTTAGTGGCCAAGGAGTTTAGACAAAAGGAAGGTCTAGACTATTTTTCCATTAGGACTTTTATAGCCTTAGCATCCATTCATAAACTTCATATACATCAAATTGATGTTAAAATGGCTTTTCTAAATGGAGATCTTAATGAAGAAATTCATATGGAGCAACCGGAAGGCTATGTGTTACCCAGAAATGAAAAGAAAGTTAGTAAATTAGTTAAGTCTTTGTATGGCTTAAAACAAGCGCCTATATGATAAGTTTGATTCAGTGGTGTTATCAAATGGCTTCTCACATAATAGTGCGGATAAATGCATTTATTCAAAATTTACTAAGGATTGTGGAGTAATTATTTGTCTATATGTTGATGATATGTTAATCATTGGCACAAATTTAGAAGGCACTCGTGCAACAAAGGAGTATATAACTTCAAAATTCAAGATGAAGGATTTGAATGAAGTTGATACGATACTAGACATAAAGGTGCATAAGAATGAAATTGGCTTCACTTTAAGTCAATCTCATTATATTAAAAAGGTATTGAAAAAGTTTAATCATCTTATAATTAAGGTATCCAATACACCCTATAATCCTAATTTTAAATTAGAAGAAAATATGGGAGACCTATAGCATTAGCATATTCTAATTGTACTATAGGAAGTTTAATGAATGCAATGTATTGCACAAGACCTGATATAGCTTTTGCTGTGTGCAAATTATCAAGGTTTACAGGAAAATCTAGTAACCAACATTGAAAAGCTATAACAAGAGTTCTTGGTTATCTCAAGAAAACCATAAATTTGGGATTACATTATAGTGATTATCCCGCAATTTTAGAAGGTTATTCCAACGCAAGTTGGATTACAAATCTTAGCGATAATAAATCCATCTCAGGTTGGATATTCACCATAGATGGTGGAGCAATAAGTTAGGTCTCAAAGAAACAAACATGTATATCACATTTTACTATGGAGGCTGAGTTTGTAGCTTTATCAGCCGTAGATAAAGAAGCGGAATGGCTCATCAGGAATTTGTTATATGATATAAAGTTGTGGCCACAGCAAACGGTAGTCATTTCAATCATCTGTGATAGTGAATCAACCATGTCTTGAGCATATAATAACGTTTATAATGGAATGTTTAGACATATTAGTTTGAGACATGAGTTTGTAAGGCAATTAATAGAAGATGGTGTAATTACCATTACCTATGTAAGATCTCAAGGGAATTTAGCACCCTTTGACTAAAGGTTTGTCAAGGGATAAAGTTAGAGAAACTACTGCTAAAATGGGATTAAAACCTATTGTTGTTAAATGATGAGAATCCAACTTCATTCTAGTTGACCACTAGTTTCGAGGTTTAACGGGTAATAACAAGTTATTTAACAATTAGAGCACTAAAGTATAAGATTTAGTGCTATATAAATTAATTATGAGGGTGAGTTAAAACTTAGATTTATAATATTAATTATCAAAGGATTCCACCTATATGAATATAGAAGTGGTGCTGCTCCAATCGAGAATTTTAGAAGTTTTATTTTTGTAAATATTCATGAAACCAGGATAAGCACAAGACCATATTAGTGCATAAAATTATAAACTCTTGAACTTAGAAGGGTACGAGGGATATGTGTGTGATTTTTCGGTACTAACATATGGAGTATAGGTTTAATCGATTAGACACCTATTATTTCGTTAGCACCTTAAAAATTTACACTAAAAGAATGTTTAATCTTAATGACACATTCTTTATGTATATATTTATCCAATATTTAAATTTTATAAATAGTGGAGATCAAAAGATATTTACAAATTAAAATATTATTAATAATTAATATTATTATATTATTAAAGGATCAAACGGTTATTACTAACCGTTGGTGTGTTGCTGTTGCATGTTGGTGTGTATGGTTTAAGTGAATCATTGTACCTAGGGCTGGAAGTGAGTCAAGCCAGCTTATGAGCCAGCTCGAGCTCGACTCATTAATAGCTCGATAAGTTGAGCTCGTAAGCTAGTGAGCCGAGCTTAAGCCTAGGTTTAAGCTCGAAAATTAAATAAGTCGAGCTTGAACTTGGGTATACTCAGCTCATTAGTTCGTGCGACGGCTCGAAAATATATATAAATATTTATTTATTTATTAAATTACTAATACACATAATATTCAAAGTATAAAGTATTAATCACTTATTATACAAAAGTCATGTTTTATATATAAAAAAATATTTATAACCAACAATTAGTTAGCCAATATAATTACACTGAAAATAAGGGTAAAATAATAATTACAAATGAATTGAATTTTTTTATATTCTTGATTGATGTTGGCTAATTTTTTTATTAGTTACTTACCGTTATTTATATATGTATTACATTATTATAATTTATTGAAATAAAATTATATATTATATTCATGTTATTTGAGCCGGCTCGTGAGCTCGAGCTAGTTCGTGAGCTTTCGGTGAGCCAAGCTTGAGCTTAAGAAATAGACTCGATTGTTAATGAGCTGAACCGTGAGCCAAGCTCAATTTTCATGAGCTGAGCTTGAGCTTGGCCTAAATCGGCTCGGTTCGACTCACTTCCGGTCTTAATTGTACCATTTGGCAAATGGTTATATATTAAACGGGATGTATGTGTACCGTTTGATGAACATATCTTGTATTAAATCATTGTGAAAAGTCACGATGATTTGAGTGGGCATATGGCCAAAGTACTTGTTGACTTCATGCAATATGACCATACAATGTAAATTAACGGTAACTGGAAATATGACAAAAAGTTACAATGCTTCAACTTGGTGCGTGATATTAGATACCATGCAAATGCAATGTTATAAATATCCCTTGCTAACACACGATGCTACGTGCAAAAAATTAACTAAGTGTGCTTCCCATGAGTGAAATTACTTATTATTGCTAAATAAAAAATTTATAAATTTTATTGAATCTTGGGAGAGTATTGTCATTAATCTTATAGTAACTAAATGTGAGGACAAATATCTCTCTAAAATAGCGATCTAATCGTATCTTAAAACCTAATTAATTATAATTCTTGTCGTCTTCTATACACAAAATACCCAACGCCGTATATTTATCACCAGAAAATAATCCATGCACAATGGAGAACATTACCTTGTGTTGCAACTGGGGATTCCTTAACCTCTTCTGATTGGCCATGTGTCCAAATCTGTTGGTGTATACACACCAAATAGACCATACTCTGGACAAGTCTTCAGTTCATGAAGCTTCCCAGCCTGTAAATGATATCCAACTCCCATGACCAAATTAAAGGAAGCGATACTCGTAATGAACGGAACAGTAAATAAGTTTGCACACCATTTTGTGCATGAGGCTTTTCCTGTGCACAAGCATGTTTGGATCTAAGAAAGAGTCCAAATGATATAAATGGTTCTGTTCCCAAAATCAACCACCACGAAATACCAATGCATAAAGATGTCCTTCATGGGAAAGAAAATTTGTTAACCTAATTTAGACAACTTCAATAACAAGAATACAAGACACCACTCTTTTATCATATCTACACTATTATGGTATGCACAATCAATCAAATACAATAAGCGCACATTTTCAAATCCCCGGCAACGACACTAAAAATTTGACGCTTTCTTTCAGACTGGTTAGAATAATCAAGTTATGAAAATCCGTTAAGAATATAGTCCTAACCAATGCGTCGAGGAGCTTGTCGAGATTTAAAAAAGTGTCATAAGAGTGCAACCAAAAGAAACCAAGAATATTACGTTGCGGGTGGTTTTCATAGTTAAATTGAGGATAAAATATTCAAATTGATCAATTAAATTGGAAAAAAAGAGGTGCAACCATTTCACATGTCTTCTACTATTATGGCTTAAGAAACTTTCTAGTTAATTTGCACACTCAACTTTAAATTACAATGACAATAATGTTGATTATTTTGATCATCTCTTCAATTAGGTGATGGCGTTTGCTCTCTTGATGATATTAATAAGAAAAGTGCACTTTATGCGTCTAAGCATCAAGGATCTCTAAATTATAAGGTTTCTCAAAAATGTTATAATTTTTTATACATCAGACAATGTGGACTCTTAAAGATATAATAATCGAATTAAAATAGGGCCATACTAAACAAAAATTTTGAGATAAGTGCTTTTTGTTCCCTACCGTTATAGACAAAAATCAAAATCATCCCTAATGTTTTTCTGTCTCAAAATCGACTCCCCAATGTTTCAAAAGGTTTTAAAATTGTCCAAAGGACAATTTCGCCCTTGTGGCCATTTGAGTCCTTTGGTGTTCCTTATACCATTCCCTGAAATACTCATTGGATTGAGAAGCATCAAAATCCGTTCTTAAATAATAAATACTCACACAAGAAAGGGGAACCAAGACACCTCCTTAATTAATAATATATGACAAAAAGAAAATACTCATTGAATTGAGAAGCATCAGTTTTCCTGTAGAGTGAGATGCTACATAGAAGAAGGGTTTTTTATATCTTATTTCACGCACGCCGTGGTATACTAGAGTTGTTCTTCACTTCTCCCAACTTCAGAAAATGCTTAAATCTATTAATATGAATTATTATTCCAACAAAATGAAGAAAAACATTGTGCTCTGTTTTATTGTTTTTTGTTCTTGTTATCCGTACATGCATGGAGAGTGGTTTGTTTAGTAGAATTGGAAGGTGGAAGAATCACCAACTTGGAAGGTGGAGGTTGAAATGGAAATGGAATACTGCTTCTGAGCACAAGCTTCCCCAAACTTCAGCATACACAAAGGCACTCAAAATGCATTGATGTATGTACATTTTCTACCAAGCCTATGCCTCCCCAAACATGAGAATTTCCTGCATCAATTGCCTCCCCGCACAACCCCAACTCTCCACTTCCCCTTCCCCTTCGCCACTCATCCCCCTTCCCTTTCCTTGGATACATTTGGGTTCATCTCCGCTGTAAATCCCAGCCTCTTCCACCGCCATTTGGGTTCATCCCTGCTGTAGCGCCCTCACTCCAGCAATCCTCCCTCCCTCTTTCGCCGCCGTTTCCCCTCTGTCAAACGTTTGTGCTCTAAGGGCATATGATAACGTTATAAATTAAGAAAGTTTTTATTAGAAATACAAAAAATTTAAGTTTCTAATGTATTTATTTTGCATTCATTAAATATAATCATTTAAAACATTCCATTAATAGTAAACTTCTCATGTGGTTTTAGGGCGTAGGATAGCTAAACTCTTATCTATTTATCTATTTATAATAATATCTCCTTAACATACTAAAAACTGGTTTTTTCCTAAGGTGATTAGGGACACGTGTCATGCTTTTATCGATTTTTTTTCCGTCTAAATTCTAAACGCAATTATTTCTTATTTCTAATTGTTCATTTATTAACCCTTAACCGTTCATTGCCTTATTGTTAGTTTATTTCTATTTATAAAAATTAAATAAATTGTGATACTTTCTTATTACTTATAGAATAAAATCTCAAATAAAGCAATAGTAATTTATTAGAATAAATGGTTAGAGATAATTTCATTTTTTTTATTTTAGGAAATTGTTCTTTATAGTTTGCGAAAAGATTATTTTTTATTTATAATACTAAAAACGGGTTTTTTCCAAGGTGATTAGGGACACCTATCATACTCTTATCGATTTTTTTCCCGCCTAAATTCTAAGCGCAATTATTTCGTATTCTTAATCATTCATTCATTAACCCCTAATCATTCGTTGTCTTATTATTGATTTATTTCTATTTATAAAAAATTAAATATATTGTGATATTTTTTTATTACTTATAGAATAAAATCTCAAATAAAGCAATAATAATTTATTAGAATAAATGGTTAGAGATAATTTTATTTTTTTTATTTTAGAAAGTTGTTCTTTATAGTTTACGAAATGATTTTTTTTATAATTTGTTCTTTATAATTTGTTTGTTTCTATTGATTTTTGAAATTGTTCATCGTTTGTAGTAATAAAAATTACTTAAAGATGTTATTCTATAAGCAATAATAATTTAAACAATAATAATTGATCAATAACAATTAGATATATCTTTCAATATAATTGCTTATTAAAATTAAAAAAAAATATATTAATTTTTTTTTAAAAAAATACCCTACTTATATCAGTAAGCAATAATAATTGATTAATAATAATTGGAGATATCTTTTAATAAATTTTTGGACTTATTAGTATTTTTAAAAAATAATTTAAAGATTTTAATCTATACGCAATAATAATTTATTGGAATAAATGGTTAAAAATAATTTATTTTTTTAGATTTAGGAAATTGTTCTTTGTTAATCACTTCAAAGATAACCCATTTTTTTTTAAAAAAAATCAAATGGATTGAAAAAATAATTCTATTTAAAATTTAAAATTATATGCAATAGTATAACATTTAAAACGTACAGAATAATAATAATAAATATTTTGATATGACAAAAAATTTTTCTTAAAAATTTTCTTCAGTGTGTAATATATTATGATGCGCGAGTTTTGATTACGTTGTAGTTTTATATTTTTTCATTGTTCTTCTAAATCATTCAAACATAATTTGTTTTATATTAATTTTTTTTTGTGCACAATGGCTACTTCATACGATCCTATCAAAAGTATTGTCTACAATGGATTGGGTGATGACAAGGTGTGGAGAATAAAGGCAATGGTTCTGAGACCATGGAAAGTACCATCAAATTTTGACAAGAGTAAAACTGTCTATGTCGAGATGGTTCTAATGGATGATAAGATTAGTTTTAATTTAAAATATGTAAATTTCATCATTCATTTTATTAATATTGTTGGCGTTACGGTTCGGATTATTATTTTATTAACGTTGTTGCAGTTGTATTATTATACTAAATTGGAATCGTGTATGTTAATGACTAAAATTTTATTTGGGTGTTATTACTATAGAATTATCAAGTCGCTATATAAATGGTTTGCCACCTCTTTAGAGATTGAGGTTAATATTAAAAAGATATTAATATTAATTATTGTAAATAATCTGTCACCTCTATATAAAATTATCAAATCGCAATATAAATAATGTTAATGTGTTAATTTCTGCAACCTTTCTAGATTTGAGGCAAGACATCTTATAATTTAAACGTAATTTTATTTAGCTTATAATTCTATTTAGTATAATTTTGTTTAGAATCGTGTCTATGAACATATATTTTTGTTGCAATTATTTAATGTCAAATAATAATTTTTTAGTGTGATAAGTTTTATTGTTCAATGAAAAATGCATTCGTAAAGATGTTCGAGCACAAAATCATGGAAAGAATGGTTTATGTATTTTCAAATTTTGATGTTGAGGAATCAAGTGGCATATATCTTCCAACTACACACCCGTGCAAGATATCTTTTAAGAAGAAATCACGCGTAATGAGAATGACTGGTGATCGTATCATTCTTAGCAATCATTTTAATTGTATATCTCATGCTGATATATTAAAACAGACGAATGAACGATCTTATCTATTTGGTAAGTAGTAGATTTATAAATCATATATAAATTTTTTTAATAGGTCATGCTATTTTTTCATTAATATGCCGCTGATTATTTTTTAAATTATTTAATCAATTATATGTTATTGGAATTTTGGCTATGAAAGGAGAACTTATATCATGGTCAAAGACGGAAAAAAGTGGTCATTATGTTGTGATTAATTTACATGATTTACGGTATATACACTTATTAAAATTTTTTAAAAATTATACCTTTTTAAAATACCCTATTTATATACATCGATAGTTTTTTTTTTCAATTGCTTATTTCTTACATGCATTTAGGATTGAGGAAAAGATGAGATCCAGACTATGGGATCAATTTGCAACTCAGTTTCTTGATCATTTGTGTGACCATCGGGCTACTGAATATATTATTATCCTTCAATTTGCTAAATTCAATAGAGGCATTGGTACTATATTGATATTAAATTTGTTAAATTTAAAAATTTGAATTATTTATTTGTAATATTGCACTTTTAAAATTTATTTAATATTGCTTATTTAGATTATTTTTAGTTATGTTATAATTATATTTAGTATCTTAATATGAAAAATATCTGTATATGTAAAAACAGGCACATAAATGTCCCTAAAAAATAATTTTAATTTTATCATTAATTAAAGGCATCTACTGTAGTATTGTAATAATGCAGTAACGTCCCTACGAAATTATTTAATATTATTTATTTTTTTCGGATGAAATGATTTCTTATTTTGTAATTTTTCTGTCTCACGTATTGTTATCTTTTAATTGTTTGAATTATCAACCATCTGTTATACATTAAATAAAAAAAATTTGCTTGATTTTTAATGATATAATATTGGTGTTGTTGTGTATTCTTTTTCAAGAGAAAATGGGCATCTCAAATACAATGTACAACTCTGTGTTGATTATCACTGTCGATTTAGAAGAAGTTAAAAAATTTAGACAGAGGTACGATTTTTTTTTTTAAATAATTGTAGCTAACTTTAAAAATATTTTTCGTTAAAATTACTTATATTATTGCATCTTTTTAATAAGTATTTCTAATTTTACCTCTTTTAAATATAAGATTATGGGTATTAAAGCTGGAACACCATCTCGAGTAGTACAAATTGAGAAAAAAGCTACTTAATCAATGGAAGATGATTTCTTGAACACTACCCCGTATAAAACTATTTCTGATATTAAGGATCTTATAGAGGTCGTTTTACACTTTGTTTACATTTTATAATTCCAGTATACCGGATAAGAATTTTAACCATATAAAATATATGGTGACACTATTATTTTTTGTTTGATTTGTGGTATTTCAGAAAACAATTTGTGTTACAATTAGAACAGCGAAGGATTTTATTTCAGAGAAGTCTTGGTGGTATAAGGGTTGCAACAATTGTCTAAATATACTGTGAAAGAAGATGGGGATACTTATAAATGTCCCAATTGCCAAGGGAAAGTAGGACTTTTACTCTAAAGTATGTACTCTTTGTGAACCAAGTCATTAAAAACATATTCAGATAATAATACTGATTATAGAATTTGTCATTTTTTTTATAGGTATACATTAAACTTAAAGATTGCTGATGAAGATTCTTATACTTCATTCATCATGTATGAAACTGTTGGTAGCGATTACTTGAATATATCTGCTTCAGAACTCAGAACACAACATATAATGATGGTAATAGAGAGTTGTGATCTTTTTATACTAAACATGTTTATTATATCTAATGTAATTAGATTTTTATTGTTAAAATAATTTTATCCATTTTACTTTCTAATCCAATCCAATATAGGGTGAAAATAAAAATGAATTTCTTGATGAGTTAGGTAAATTCGAGGATAAGATATTTCTTTTCAGGGTTTCAGTCAAGTTGGAGAACCTCAACTCTTTCCAACCCGTTTCTATCATTATGATGAAGTTATGTCATGATGAATCCATAATCAACTCCTTCATAAAGAAGTATAATCTTAAACAGGTAATTTAAAATTAATCAAACTACATAACATATGAATTTTATACTCAACATTGTATCTTATTTTTTGAGATTATTTCTTAGATTTTTTTTTGTTATTCTGATGTTTCTGATATGACAGCACTTCAAGCTGATTATTCAGATATAAATAAGGTAAATATTTTTTCTTTGTTTTTTAAAGGTAAACATGATTTCAACATATTATTAGTTAATGAACTTTAGTTTATAATTTAGTAACGTATTTTTTTAAAGACATTTCTTTGATTCAACATATTTTTACTTTCAATATATTCCCGGTTGCCACTATTATTTTATGTGATTTGATAAGAATGAACCTTAATTTACAATTTAGTAACATATTCATAGTTAAATGTAAACATATGCTTATGTCGTGCTTATGAAAAAAAATGAATCTTAGTTTACTATTTAGTAACCTTTGTTTAATGTAAGAATTTTATTTATTAAAAAAAATATTATGCTTACGTCGGTTAGATAATTTATTGATAATGAAACCTTGATCGTCACTTTTGAAGTTCTTGCCATTGCTGCCCAAATATTGAATCATAATGAAGTACACTTAATTTAATTTTTTTTATTCCTTTTATTTTTCTATTTTATTTATTTTTTATATGATGATGAATCACGGATGGATAATCATGAGTCTTTTAAGAATATAACACCAAGTAAAACCGGAGACAACACAAATTCTCATAATAAGAATGGCTCAAGCGATGGAGTTTATGATAAAAATTTCGAGGTTGCATGCGACAAATATAAAGTAACTATGAACCAAGATCATCTTTATGCAGAGGAACCAATAACAACTTCTGACAATGTTTCTGAGACTGCTGAGAGTGAAACTTGGATTTCACAACCAACCCAACTAGATGTGGAAGATTACAATATGTCAACAACAAAAATGAGAAAAGTTGCCAAGAAAAGTTAAAGAAAATTAATTATGTGCGGTATTATGGGATGCATTTTTTAACAAATTGGATTATTATCAAGTTTTTTTTTTCTAAATATTTAACTATCTTACAAGTGTGTTAAGTTTAATTTTGAATTTTTTTCACATTATTTTTATATGATTCTTAAAAGTTTAAGAATTTTGAGGTTTAACGTAAAGGTATTATTTTATTATTATTGCTATATATTATATATTTTGCGCGTTTTTTTAAACAAATTTTAAAAAATAATTTCACATCATTTATGTTAATAAAATATATTATTTGTATTAATATTAATTTTAATTAAACTAAATAAAATTATATTTTTAAGCTTATCTCGTGTCATGCACGGGTTATTAAACTTATAGAAAAGAAGAAACTATAGTTGCTCCATATTTAATTTTAATTTTTGAAATTTCTATTATAATGCCATGTAAGCAAATGTAACACATGGCACCATTTCTAAATCAAATGCCTTCTCCTCTCAATTCCTACAACTCATACAATTGCCATCAATAACACAACTGTTATAGAATTAAAGCTATAACAGAGAGAATAAGAAAAAAGCAAGAGAGAGAACTATAGAGAGAAAGAATATGAAATTCTTATTGATTTCTGGATATGAAAAACTTATGAAATCATAGCCCTATTTATAGTAAAAGATTTACTATTACATGAAAAGGAATGAACGACTATGATTCATTTACTATGCAACATAGTAACTTGATTAGGAATGGACGGCCATGATTTATTGGGTTACTATGCAGCATAGTGCCGCATAGTAACCGGCGGCTCCATAATTCATAACACTCCCCCTTGGACGTCCATTACGGATATGCCTCATTAAAAACCTCGTCAAGAAAAACCCTGTGGGACAAAATCCTGACTGAGGGAAAAAGAGTACGATATCCTGTATGATGAGCACTGCCTCGTTAAAAACCTTGTCTGGAAAAACCCTGTGGGATAAAAATCAAATCAAGGGAAAAAGAGTACAGTCTCCCCCTGTTGGTTACATCACTTAAGATCTCGCAATCGTCGCATTCCGATCTTGTATACCAACTTTTCAAATGTGGATGTAGGTAGTGCCTTTATAAATAAGTCCGCCAGATTATTACTTGAGCGGATCTGTTGAACATCAATCGACCCTTGAGTTTGAAGGTCATGAGTGAAGAAGAACTTGGGGGAAATATGCTTTGTTCTATCACCCTTGATGTATCCACCTTTAAGCTGAGCGATGCATGCTGTATTGTCTTCATATAGTGTTGTCGGAGCTATCTTTACATCAGACAACTCGCATGATGATTGAATATATCCAATCAAATTTCTCAGCCAAAAGCATTCACGACTTGCTTCATGTATTGCAAGAATTTCGGCATGATTTGAAGAAGTCGCAGCTATAGTCTGCTTCGTAGATCTCCAAGATATGGCCGTGTCACCAAATGTAAACAAATACCCTGTTTGAGATCTACCTTTATGGGGATCAGATAGATATCCCGCATCTGCATAACCCACCAGTTGTGGTTTGGATTCATATTTATAAAGTAACCCCATAGCAACTGTTCCACGAAGATACCTAAAGATTTGTTTAATTCCAGTCCAATGTCTTTTGGTTGGAAAGGAACTATATCTTGCTAATAAATTTACCGCGAATGATATGTCAGGTTGCGTATTGTTAGCAAGATACATCAATGCTCCAATAGCACTGAGATATGGTACTTCAGG
>JASCZI010272196.1:4004-14415 GCA_036250425.1 Stylosanthes scabra
GAACCTGATCAGATTTAGGTTTTGAAGCCTTTTAATTTTGTGAAGGTTTGCAGCAGCTCAATCCAGTGATTTCTCAAATTAAAATTAAATAGAGAAGCATACAATGCTAAGTCTCACGGAGTTAGAAAACCATATAGATAGAGAATCATATGTCTTCTAAATATGCGTGTGTATATATATATATATGATCTGGCCCATTGAACTTGGCCAAATCTCAACAAAATGCAAACAGCATAACTCAGCCTAGTTTTAAGTTATTTAAATTAAATATGTGACTTAATGCTGAAGATAAGAAAAAGATAACTGTATATCTTTGACTATTGAATTCTAAAGATCCCACTAAACAAAAAATCACTCTCAAGTCTCTTTATAAATACACCTAATTAACTTAGGTTAAGGTATAATTTCTCTTCTTTTCTCACTTAACTCATAAGTAAAATATTCTACTGACTTGAGCGTCGGAGTGCTTTCACAGGTACCAACCTCGCCGTTCCACGAGCTCGATATGGCTTTTCTATCCCAGCCAATATATAAGTTATAAGTGATTTAGCATGAGCTCTTTCTTTGGATTCTTCATAATATTTGTTTCTTTTACTTAAAGTTTGGTTGCAAATTAAAAAAAGCTATGGCATTTAATTAACCCTTAAAAACTTATTCAAATTAAATTGAAATCTAATGTTGGTTTGCTTGGATGTATGTGTTCCACCGTTCATTAGGTAGGTATGTGGCTAAATTAATTAATTGGTAGCTTATTAGACTACTGGTCCACATAAAGCGGTATACTATGCACATAGTATAATCTAGGGATTAGAATCAGTATATTAACCATAGTTAATGGGAAATGTTTTTGTATATAAGAAGAATACTTGTATACAATAAATTGATTAATGCATGTCAATAATAATGAGATGGATGTAGTAATTAACAAGTTAAGCCATGCACATACAGATTCAAAATTGAAAGGAAGAGTGAATGAGTTAATTAATAAGATGAAGAATTTGCAGAAATTATTAATAAATTGGATTATTTGGTTAGTTGTACGAAATTAGCTGATGGTTTGTGATGAAATTCAATCAAAACTGTGGGAAGGAAATAGACAAGAGTAGAGTGTGATGAAGGAATTATGCTTGAGCGTAGGGTTGCTATCTAAAAGAAGGCAATTAGAGGAAAGGCTTTCCATCTCTGCGAGTCTTATAAACAAGAAAGTGCCCTTTCTGCTTATTTGTCTTCTCTACCTTCTCATCAAGCTAACATCCAAATGCTAACCAACCACAGACAACTTCAATTCATTATTATTTAGGGTTTTATGCAATTTATGAGAGTTGATTCGAATAAAAAAAATAGTTAAATCGTTTTAATTTCCAACTGTGTAGTACTATATTCATCATCCATATGTCCTTGGTTCACAATTTTAAGTTTCATAAATGTTGCATCAATTATTAAATGCCCTGTATGCAAAGCTTACCTAAAATTCAACGATAACTTTAATGGTGGGTTTTGAAAACTGCAGTAATTACAACGCATGCAAGCCTTGTTGTGATAATTAGAAGAAGTGGAGTACGTAAGTACGTAACTATTTATGTGGGGGGTGTAGAAATGCCCACACTACTAATTAAGCTTAGATGCTTTTTAATGGTATCATTGACTTCCAACATTGTGTGCCTAATATAATTGAGTATCAATTGTACTACTAACTTAATTTTTTTATTTATTTATTTTCTTTGTGGAAGTAGAACCAATTATTAATTATGGTTCGGTTCGGAGCTAAAGAGTTAATCTTTTGGCAGACTACTTTATGAAGACTGATCATGTGGGGAGCAAAGAAAGTCGATGCCAATGTCACTTCAAGAACCATGCCTTTAGTCCAAAGACCAAAACCAACCCTTTAATTTCCATGATTCTCCTCATCACTTTCGGGCACTGTTGCTACTCCATCTCCCAAGACCTACCTTCCTCTTCTTAATTAAATAAACATTTTCCCCATTTTTCGTTCACTCCTACATATAGCTACTTCCTTCTCTGTACTACAATAATCCATCAATTCATTATAATATATTTGTTTTGGTGTATGTGGTTGGAGTTGACTAGACAAGATTGAATAAAGCTAACATTCTTGATGGTTTTTGGGTTTATACACCTAGCTCCCTCCCTCTCACATTTTTCCTAACCAGCCAAATGAATAATACTATTTAACATAATTTTCAATTTCGTTTATTCGTTAAATAATAATAATGAAAGAAAAATTTTAAAAATGTTTACATCAATCAAGACGATGAAGATTTCTTTTTTTTTTTTCTAATTTAGAAAAAAATATTTGGGTCAACGAAATAAACAAGTAGTGAGTGAGGATCATCTGGCCCAATGTTTGTTTAGAGGTAAAATGAAAATTTGAGAGCAACCCATACATAAAGTGGTTTGGTTTCCAAAAAGAACACACAAGACACAACTTAAGGACTTTGTGTCCCATTCTTTTTTCTATATGTCCTAGTTCTATTGTCCTATATATGCCCCACGACCTAGAGAGTTATGAAACCCAGGCCATGAGCATGAATCATGGTAAATAATATATTTGTATGTAGTGGTTGTTCAGTGTTTAGAAGTCCCTGTTCAGCGTCCATACTCACACTGAATTCAGATTTGGTTGCACCTTGCACGCGTACGTACGTATTACATCATACATACATTTACATATGTATCTGCAAAGCTTATATACGTTCACCAAATTAAAGGGAGAGAATCTCATCTTTTATTAGATCATCAAATTGATTTTTTATATGCTTCGTACCAAAAGTAACTGTGTATATATCGAATGTCTTAAATGATTAATCGTCAAACTAGAATCCACAACGTGTCACCACACTAGCTAGCTAGCTTGTTAATTCCGACCCCTCCAATCAAAAAGTATGATTAGAAGCATCAAATGAGTGATTAATTGAAAAGCACGACATTATTATGCGTTCCGTTTATGTTAATTTAAGTTGGTGTTGATTGGACAATGAGGTAATTAGCACCATCCATATCTACGATGGTGAAAGTGATGCACCGCCCAAAATAGTAAGCAACATTGCAACATCTATATCTTTTTCATGATTATTATTATTTAATAACATTTGTGCTCACTCGTCATAATGGCAATAATGTGAAAGTTCTTTATCTCTTTTCGCTTTCACACTTTTAAATAAATATCCCTTCATATTTAATTTGTTTCTTTTACAGACCCTACTGCTGCTGCTGCTTAATTACTTGACGATCGATGAGTAGTAGTAGTTGTAGTTGTACACACAAATAATTATTTGGAACACTTCTTATTTCAATGTTCAAATGTAGAAGTAGAACAGTATACACATATCTAAGCTCGCTAATTGCTTGATTGGACTGCGTGGAGGATATTATATTAATTATACATATATTTATATAGGGCTAGCTTAATTGGAGATAGATTCTGGCTAATAATAATTAAGTTAATAATATAAGTGTCTAATCAACAATTTGATCCAATTATTGGTCTTTTTCCGGTGATTAACATGCAACTTTCAAAGTTTGACCTAGATAGAGTTCCGGGTTTCCAAGAAAGTTGCTATCGGTGTCCATGATCTATATCTAGCTGCATTGCACTATAATTAAGTAAAAACATTATTATTCACTGTAATCTCTGATGAGTGATGAGTGATGAGTGTGACCCCAACACTACTATATATTTAGTCTTACATATATAGGTCTGCTTCATTAACACTACTCACTAGGTCACAAGCTAAGAGCTTATTATTAATTCATTATTAAAATTTAGAACATTATTAAAGAAAGAAAATTAATTAATTAATAAAGTGGCTGGGCACGAAGAAATCTGCAGATATTATTTTCTATTTATTATAATATAAACTTTTTTTAATCAATTATTTTGAATATTAAAAGTATAGTATATGTGTATATATTGGCATGGGATGGGCCATATGAGATAGACCTTTTGTTTGATTAATCGTAGGATTTGACCCTTGAAATCAATACTGCCCTCACTCACTCACTCACCACCTCTTTTTGCCCACTACTCTATACCCGGGGAATCCTGTAAAGTTATTTTAACTCTTTCAAATTTAAAAGTAAAAGGTAAAAAGAGTAAAAGTTTAAGTATGGGATATAGGATTTCATCATTCACTATGTTTTCCCACGTATTTTTAAGTAATCTTATTAGGTAATTAATATAATTATGTATGTATAGTTATTTTATTTCATGCATTGATCAATTATTTTTAATGTGCATGTGTATGTTTTCCCTTTCTGGTTTGGAATTTGGATTGAATGAGAAGACGGCCAACCCACCCACCACTGTAATTTGGCATGGAAAGAGAAAGGTATATATGAATTTTGAAGGAAAGGAAGCAATACTACTCAATCGAATTTTAGTGTACAACCCAAAAAGCACGATTAAGACACACATAAGTAGTTGACGTGGATATATAGTTAGTCACTCCATCGTCTTAACAAATGACACTTTTTTTGTCCGCTCTTTAATTTTAGACACTAAAATCAGCTATTAGTATATAATACACATTAAAATATAAAATATATACTAAAACAATTAAAACATACATATATTTTGAATTTCAATAAATATTATACATAGTGACTGATTTTAGTGTATATCTAGCCTAATGAACATATATTTGTTAAGATATTAATATAGTGAGTTTGTATTGAATAGTTAAATATTTAGAATTTTTAATACGTCTATTTCTCATTTAATGAAAGAACCTTCAAAATTTATAATAGAAGCAACCTTTATTAGCAAAACCCTAAAATAATAAGATTAGGTACTTATAGTTAGTGTAATAATTCTTCTGTTTCATGTCCTTGTTTATTGCCAACCGTACAATCCCTCCCGTGAAGAAACCAAAGTTGCTCTTGTTCCAACCATACCCGACATTTTGATAATTTCTTGCATAAATATAATTCAAATAGTAATAAATAAATAAATGAAATTAACTATCATCCTTCTCTTTAGTGTTTGTGTTTTTCCATCGTCTTATTTAACAATTCCTCAATCCCAATGTGAAAGAATATTTGGGCCTTCGGAATATTATCGTAACCAATGTTGGAAAATCTAAATAGCGTACCTCGTATTGAACCCAAAAGAGGGCCCATATCAATGGACTCTGCCAACACAATTGAGGGTTAACAAAAAATATGTTAACAAACAGCTAATGCTGCTGTGGGAAGTTTTGGGTTTTTTTCTTTCCCTGATGAGGCCCGCTTGCTTGAACCTAATGCCTTAATGTATATCTTGGAAGGAACCCAATTAAGAAAAATAAAGTCTTGGCATAACCAATTAACTTGGGTTGGTCAAGTTTGAGCCTAAGCTGATCTAACCCAGTTTGAGCCAAAAATTTGAACTCATCTTAAACAGTCAGTCAAGTTTGAGTTTAGGTAGATTTTCACTTATTGTGTTGCACTAATGTCTGCCTGTTTAAGCTTATATTTTGAGAAATCAAAGGACGCTAGAATAATGCGAAAAGCATTGCGACGTGTACTTGCCGAAAGCAAATCAAATCAAATAATTAAATTTTCACTTGGTAAAATAAAAAATGTACAGATACAGATACAGTTAAGCAGAGCTTAAATTGTGAGGGTGGTATGAAACGAGTGGTCCATGTAGCTCGTAATGTAAATAGAATAAGAATAAGAATAAGAATTAAGAGTGCAGAAAAAGTCTTGGAGTAAGGGGGTAGCGGTTAAAAAGAAGGAGAGTGAGATTTCTTAGTGTCGTCAAATTAGGGTAGTCCGAGTGTCTTGGATCATGAATGCGTTCTTTGAACATTTCTTTGTATTTGTACAATTGGGGGGACATGACCCATCCACCTCTCCATGGCTCTCTTCAAGTCACGCAACACCAGAAGATCATCTTCATCTTACGTACCAACCTTCACTATCTTCCTCTTCATCGCACTATGCATCTTTGGCGTTTGGATGCTCACCTCCAACTCCGACGAACAAACCACTTCCACCCGCACCGCCATTGATACCACCGACACTGAAACCTCCAACGCTGATTTATCTTCTTCTCTTGCCGCCGATGACACCCCTGAAACAACCACATCAACAGACGACAACAAGAGGGATACTCTTACTCCCGTCTTCGGAGACAACCCCGGTCATCTCCCTGAGGACGCCATCAAGTCCGGCGACCACAAACACAACCAACAAACTACTTCCATTGCTGACTCTCAGATATCCGAGGAAAGCTCCTTAACGCAGAAGGAACAAGCTGACTCTGCATCATCTCTTGTAAGTGACGCTGCTTCTGACATTGATAACAAGCTTCAACAACCTGCCACCAATCTTGAAGACGGAATTAGCGCCAAGCCTACTCAAGACTCTCACAATGCCGACACTCTGCAACAACAGGATGTTGTTAAAACCTTTGAGAATCCAGTAGGCAAGAACGAGGACGACGATCCCAATCGAGAGCAGTTGAAGGAGGACAAAGGGGACATAGCGAAGACAGAGCAAGTACAAGAAAGCGCCAAAAGAAAAGGAGAAAGCTCTCCGGAGGCGGAAGAGGCAGAGACAGATGGAGGCGAGGGAGCAAAGAAGAGGAAGAAAAAGAAGAAGAAAAAGGAGAAGGCATGGTCAACGCAGGCAGATGAGTCAAAGAACGAGAACAAGAGGCAGAAAGGAGAATCAAGCGGTGGAGTCGCTACGGAGGATCAAAGGTGGCAGCTGTGCAACACGACGGCAGGTGCGGACTACATACCGTGTTTGGATAACGTCAAGGCCATAAAAAGTTTGCGCAGCACCAAGCACTTTGAGCACCGGGAAAGGCATTGCCCCGAGGATGCACCTACTTGTCTTGTCCCTCTTCCCCAAGGTTACAAGAAATGTGTGGCATGGCCTAACAGCAGGGACAAGGTTACTTTCAACTTTCATTCCTCGCCTTCCTCTCAACTTTTATTTCTTACTGTGTTGCTGTGTTGGAACAGATATGGTACCACAACGTGCCACACGTGTTGCTAGCTCAGGTTAAGGGACACCAGAATTGGGTGAAGGTGTCCGGTGAATACTTGACATTCCCTGGAGGCGGAACCCAGTTCATTCATGGAGCCCTCCACTACATTGATTTTCTTCAGCAGGTACGTGCGGAAATAAATTAAACTTTAATTACTGTGATTCTTGAGGAAATGAGGTTGGGTTGTGTCATGTGTGTGTTAGGCTGAAGCTGGGATTGGATGGGGGAAACACACTCGGGTCATATTGGATGTTGGATGTGGGGTTGGAAGTTTTGGAGGATTCTTGTTCGAAAGAGATGTTATTGCCATGTCTTTCGCGCCAAAAGATGAACACGAAGCGCAAGTTCAGTTTGCCCTCGAGCGAGGTATACCCGCCATATCTGCTGTCATGGGTTCTCAGAGGCTCCCATTCCCTAGCCGTGCCTTTGATCTCGTGCATTGTGCTCGTTGTCGTGTACCTTGGCATGCAGACGGTATGTTCAACCACTTACCTTCCTTTCATTTCTTTTCTTTCTTGAAGCATTGCTCACTCCCTTATTATTGTAGGTGGTATGTTGCTCTTGGAATTGAACCGTGTGCTGCGGCCAGGGGGTTATTTTGTGTGGTCTGCTACTCCTGTGTACCAGAAGCTACAACAAGATGTTGAGATATGGGAGGGTACGACATATATCTTGTATGTTAACAAATTGCTACTACTCATTTCATTTTATACTAACTTACATGTTATAAAATATCTTCTAGAAATGACTGCACTCACAAAGTCCATGTGCTGGGAACTTGTCACTATCAACAAGGATGAACTAAACCGTGTTGGTGCTGCCTTTTATCGCAAACCAACTTCCAACAAATGCTATGAGCAAAGGGAGCAGAACCAACCTCCATTGTGCAAGGATGACGATGATCCAAATGCTGCTTGGTACATCAATGGACTATATATAATATAGTTGCCATTTCTCTTGCTTGACCATAACGTTAAATATCATAATTGGCTGAAATAGTTGTTATATTACAGGTATGTACCTCTACAGGCTTGTATGCACAAGGTGCCTGTTAAGAAGGCTGAGAGAGGAGCCAAATGGCCGGAAGCTTGGCCTGCTCGGTTGCACAAAACCCCATATTGGCTAAATGATTCGCAGACAGGGATATATGGAAAACCGGCCTCTCAAGATTTTGCAGCAGACAATGATCGCTGGAAGAATGTTGTGGATGAGCTGAGCAATGCTGGTATAACTTGGTCTGGCGTGAGAAATGTCATGGACATGCGAGCTGTTTATGGGGGGTAGTTTTCCAACCAAGATTCTCAATACTATAAGTAAATGCATTTTCATTTATGAGAGATATTTAATCTAAAAGCCATGTGTGTGTGCAGATTTGCTGCAGCTTTGAAAGATCTCCCTGTTTGGGTATTCAATGTGGTGAACATAGATGCACCAGACACACTTCCAATCATCTATGAGAGGGGTCTCTTTGGGATATACCATGACTGGTGTGAATCCTTTAGCACCTACCCACGAACTTATGATATTTTGCATGCAGATCATCTTTTTTCAAAGCTTAAGGAGAGGTGCAATCTTGTTCCTGTCATGGCAGAGGTGGACAGAATACTCAGACCGGAGGGTAGATTGATTGTTCGTGATGAAGCTAGCAGCATTGGAGAAATCGAGGCTTTGATAAAATCGCTGCAATGGGAAATAACCGCCTCCAAAAAACAAGAGGGTTTTCTCTGTGCAAAGAAAGGTCATTGGAGACCCGACGGTGTAGCTTCGTCCTAATCAGATAGAGGGAATTCAGATATTGTTTCATTCTAAGATTCATTGGTAGACAAAGCTGTGCCATGGCATTGTCATGTGTTTGAAATCTCATAATCCTTGGTGTCCAGAGAAAAGGTCCCATAAGTATAACTGCTCATGATAGCATATAACATACGACAGTGTTGTGAGTTGTGACATACACCTATAGGCAAATTCAGACTTCTTTAGGTCCATATCGATTGTCTTGTAATTCTGTTCTATGCAAACATTCGATACACTTAATTCCAGCTTTGTTAGATTTTTTGAATCTGAATCTGAAAGCCTTTTCGGTTTTAATAGAACAAAGCACTGTTTGAGCTTGCCACTTCCTGAGGAAACAATCTTTGTCATACTAAGAGATGGATGCAAAAATTATATAATTTGCTACACTCTTTCTGTGAACGTCAAAGTTAACATGCACGGATCATAGTAGCATAATGCTATTAATTAGTATTAATTACAAGACAAATAAATTAAAAGGCACTTGCTATCAGCGAATGTAATTATTAAGGCAGGGAACAACTTTGAGATTCTATGCTTTAAAATTTGAGCGTTAGTTCAGAAACACATGGTTTCACAATTGAGTTATACTCCATATGCCTTTAATCCTTTACCATTTTGTGCATATATATTACTATATATGGAATTAAATTATACTAATATGACTTAAAAGTTAAAACTTCCGTCTTATACTTTTCAATCAGGATTGGTGTAATATATGCTGGAAATATGTCAAATATAAAATGAGAATGTGAGAATGTAAGATATGTCAAATAGGTTAAAACTTTCGTCTTATACTAATATGTCAAATATTGCTATGGTTTATATTTGTTAAGAGGAGGTTTTCTGTATGGTGAAAGTATATTAGGGAAAATTTTCTAGTATAAAATAATGAAAAACATTATTTCCAAACTAAAAATGAAAACACATTATTTACGACTGTGCAACTTTTTTTGCATGCAGGTGGTCACAGTTCGCCGAGATACTAGGCGAACTGTGACCATGGGCGCAGTTCGCCTAATGTCTAGGCGAACTGCAGCCAGTTCGGGGCATTATAAATAGCCCGTCCCCCAGCCTCCCTTATTCCCTCACTCTCTCCTCTCATTCTCTCTCACTCTCTCGTCACTCTCTCCTCTGTCTCTCTTCTCCTTCTCCCCATTCTCTCCTCTCATTTCTTCACTCTCCCTCAGGTAACTTCTCCGCTCTATCTTTAATTTTTTTTACGTCGTTTATTTATTTATTTTGTTTAGTTATTCATTTATCTTAGATAATAATGTTAATTTGCATATTTATTTATTTAGTCATTTATTTATTTATATGTTAGGTAATTAGTGTTATTTATTTATCCAGTGATTTATGTATCTAATTATTTATTTATATGTTAATTAAGTAATGTTAGGGCACTGAGAATTTGCATATTTATTTGTTGACTCATTTATTTAGTTATATATTAGGTAATTAGAGTTATTTATTTAGCCAGTGATTTATGTATCTATTTATTTATTTGTATGTGATTAATTAATGTTAGGGCATTTAGAAGGTAGCTATTTATTTTTCTCGTGTAGTTATTTATTTGATTTATTTATTTATATGTGAGTTAAATACTGTGAGGGTTTTCAG
>JASCZI010272196.1:32021-52945 GCA_036250425.1 Stylosanthes scabra
TTATTGCTTCCGTGACAAGTTTTCATTTTATTCCTTTATTAAGACCTTGTATAAAATGAACATATGGTGCTCTGTGGAAGAATAAGTCTAACTACACTAAAAATTGAATTACTTTCTTTTTTTTTTTTTCCCAACAATATAAAAGAGAAAACATTCTTAAAAAGATAAACTATAAAAAACTTATTTTAAACAAATAAAATAAAATAGTGCTCTTGAGTTGAGACTTGAGACTTACAGGGGATGCTTTTTATGATTTGTATTATTTTCAATATTTAATATAGGTGGTCCTCACTCCTCACATCTCTAGTCACTATACAAATGGAAGTAACACGAGGCACAAAAGTACAAAACTTGCCAATTGGATTTGTTTGTTTGTATTATATGAAGAGAGAATCACCGTGATGCCAGCAAGTCAAGGTAACTAATTAAAAATAAAATAAAACAAAAACATTGCATTGTGTGTTGGACTTGGCTTAATTAACAAAATCTAGTATCCAATTGCTGACTGCTTTGAAGAATAATGGACGATATCGTAAGCCACGTTATATTTTCTTTTCAATTTGTCTGTGGTGTGGACCTCTAATCCTCTCTTATTAGAAACCAACACAAAACAACTCCATAAGCGTGCATTAATTCACGATAAATAGCATCAAGTAAATTTTCAGATTCAAGGAAAAGCCATCTACATCCTAAACAAGATAAGCAAAAGACAAATTTGATTTATTACTGTTGCCTCTCTCATTGTTCATAACACATAACTCAAGCTGCTAAACTTGATTGTGTACTAATAGTAGTTGTAGTAGTATTGAATTGCAAGTCCACTTGATTGTGCCCGTCCATTTCTGTGAGGAATTTAGCAATTGCTTCCAAAGCAAGATCAGGGTCCTCGTATCTCATAAGGTGCTCAGCCACAACTGCAGGGGTGACCTCTGTTTTCTCCAATAACTGATCTATCTGCTGAAATAGAGGGTGATCCCCATCAACTCCAAGATAATTGTTAGCCAAGACTCTAAAGCCTTTACCCTTAAGGAATGACAAGTTGATGTGCATGTCCATGCGACCCGGCCTCAGCAACGCCGCATCAATCCTCTCCTTGTGGTTTGTGGTGAACACTATGATCCTCTCTTCTCCACAGCTTGACCATAACCCATCCATGTAGTTCAGCAAACCAGAGAGTGTAAACCCCTTCCCCTTCCCCATTCCCTCCTTCTCACATTCTGAATCTGGGGGATCTTCTGTTGTTGCTGATCGAGGCTGCACCTCTCTGTTACAATCAATGTCTTCAATCACAATAATGGAACGGTTTGATGTGTTCCGAATGGCTCTCATCAGATCCGTGTTGGAGAAAACAGAGTTAAGCTCCAAATCATACACATCAAACTTCAAGTAGTTAGCAATGGCAGCAACCAGGCTTGATTTGCCAGTCCCTGGAGGTCCGTACAAGAGGTATCCGCGTTTCCATGGCTTCCCAACTCTCTTGTACAGCTCCTTCCTCCTCAAGAAGCGATCCAGGTCATCAATGATGGCTTTCTTCAAGTCAGGATCCAAGGCAAGCGTGTCAAAAGTAGCAGGGTGAGTTAACTCACTCTGTTCCCAGTAATCACAAGACCTGGAGTAGATTTTAACAATCTTCTGCTCAGCTTTCATGGCCTCGTAGGTTCTGAGGACGTGAGGTATGTATCTCTGGATGGCTTTGTCTCTGTGCTTCTCATGGAAGCTCAATATGAATGTGTACTTGGGCTTAGAGGAATCCTTCTCGGTTCTCTCATCAAGCATCCATGTGAAGTTGGTTCCTTCAAACTCATCCACAACTTGTTGGTTTCCATCAACGGCATGCACGAGATTCTTGCAGTCTTCAAGCTTGGCAACTTTGAGAGCCTTGTAGGTTCTGTTGATCCTTGAAGGAAGGTATTCGTGTGCGGCATGGTACAGTTCGTTGCGGTTCTTGCCGGAGTTTCTGTCCCAAGTGCGGTCGATCTTGAGGGACACTTGGTTGCCGGATTGGAAGTTGGCGAAGAAAGATTCGAGCTTCGTGGTGATGAAGTTGCGGAGTTGAAGAGGGACGATGTCGTTGATTGCTGTTCTGAGAAGCATCATGAAGGTGGAGAAGGCTGCATATAGCTCGAACCATGATGATGCTGATGGCATGGAGGATGTGAAATAGGAAGAAACGTTTTTTGTGTATAATGCCATTGTTATTGTTATTGCTGATGAATGATGAATTCAGAATGTGATAGCTCAGCCATGGCTAGTACTCTTCATTTTTATACTAATTTCAACCATCCATGTGTCGTGTGTGAATTTACGTACGTACTTTCACCCAAAGGCCAAAGGCATCTTCATCCATCTCTTTTTTCTTTTTCCAAAATAAAATAATGAAACAACCAAGAAAGTTGAGTGAAATGAAAGGGTTTGATGGTGATGAGGTTGTGTGATGATATCATGTACTATGCTTCATCACTTGTTTTTTCAATCCTTAACAATTCATGCTGCACTCACCATATTCCTATCTTTCCCGTATCTTTTCTACAGCTTATATTTCAGATACCCCATCATACACTTTGTGTACTTGGGAATATATATATATATATATATATATATATTGACATTTTGATTTTTTTTCTAATAATGTTACAGCATAATAATATATATTAGATGAGTGCATTTAAATATAAGGGATTAGAGAGCTAAAAAACAGAGATATGGCTCATACCCTACTTGTGGACATCGTTTATTATTTGAGTTGATGATTGATTTTGTCGCGGCTTTGATAGTTTAACATTTTCCTGGCTTGAGAATGAATTTCATGGAAGGAACGGTGGCCGGTGGAAAAGCATCGTAGAATAGGCGTTAAAGTTGTATGTTTAGGAAATTCATTAGTGAATTGCATAGAGAAATACAAGTAGCAAAAGGGAAGACGTTTCCATTTTCCATCCACCCAAACCCAATGCCGAGTTGCCGACCATCTTTTGAAAAGTTGCCAATATTATATTATATTTCCTTTTCATTTTATTTTAGAGAATCAAAAGGAATACGACCCACCGGATGAAAACATTACGAAGAAGAAGAATTAAGTGTTTGGAGTTTGGATAAATGACAAGGATTGATAGTGAAATGAGAACTGTCTGTTCTATGGAAGTGGATGATCGATGCAATAGCTGATTGTATGTAGTCTCGTATCATCACCATAAAGCAACTTTATTGCAATTCTTTCCGCAATAGTCCTAGTATATTATTCGGTGACCCCATTCTGAATTTCTGATATGATAATGATATGTATGTTAACACAAATAACTCATAAAAAAAAAAAATTAAAAAAAGAGAGAGAGAGAGAGAGAGAGTGGGTTAATAGCTTTTAGCAATTGAAGTATTATTAGACAATTTACATAAAGTATTTATAATGTTTATTAATTTGTTATATCAATAAGTTTTTGTGCAAAATACTGTACTTGTTTATATTAGTTCATTATTTATAAATTATGACAAAAATAATATTTTAATACTAACTATAAGTATATAACATACAAATTATATTATGTCCTTTTAAAATAATTTTCAACTATACAACAATCAATCAATTCATATTTTTTTATGATTCAAATAGATCGTTTGTTTTTTGAAATCCAGAAAGGTTAAAAGTTAAAACTAAAAATCACACGGCTTAGTTTGGTAAAGCTTTTATTTTTCGAAAGTATCTTATAAAATTTGTCTTTTAAAAGATAGCTTTTTAAAAGTCGTAGCACATGTGTTTGGTAAAATAAAATAAAAATTGTCTTTTAATAAGCACAAGCAATAATAATTGTATTTAGTAAAGTAACTTTTAAAATTTAAAAAGACCATAATAAATATATATATGTAATAATAAATATGAATATTTATTAATAAATGAGGTTATATTAGACTTTTTAGTTTTAATAAGCACAAGCAATTTTTAAAAAACTCCCCTTTAAATACTTTTAAAAGTACCTCATTTTTTAAAAACTACACATATAAACATATCATCTTTTCTTTTTATCAAACATAAAACAAAATGCTTCTGCTTCTAGTGCTTGTCCGAATAATTTTACCAAACCAAGCGACTATCGCTTTTGATGGCTTAGATTTCAAGTGGATAATTAACAATTGGACAAGAGATTCACAAGTGCTGCAATCTATTATTTAGCTCCAACAATAATGCAAGATCAAAGAAGTAAATTTTTATTTTTTAGATGTTGCAAGTAATAAAAACAATTGAATGACGATGCACGGAAAATGATTGTATAAGAAACTCTATAATATAATTAAGAAATTAGTAACTCATATATCCAATATTAAGTTATCATCCAATGAGTTATCATTCATAACTATATGTTGATTTCTTATTAGTCATAACATATTAGCTCTTTAGGTTTTTTTTTATAATTAAATCCAATAAAAAAAATTTTCGTTTTAAGAAGTTATAAAAGTATCAACAAAAAGTTATAATTTATTTTATTAAATTTTTATTTTTTATTTGTACTAAAAGAGGGTTAAATTTACACCGGCGTAAGTTTCATAAAAACCATTGAATTCTCGTTAACATTAAATTGAAGATGAAAATTTTGTTTTTTAGGAAACATTAATAACTTTTAGATTGACATGAATCTAATAATCATTGAGGTAAAGTAATTTATTTTTTTTTTAGTGACTTTCATTTTGCATCATATATATATTGATGAGAAATAATAATTATATTACTTTTTATAATTTTTCTTTTTGTTTATTTATCGATCAGCATATTTTTTATAAATCAATGTAAAAAAAATCAAATATACTAACAAAATATATTTGTTGACCAAAATTATTGAATAATATAAATAAAACTGTTGTATGATAATTTTTTTCATTAATAGATAGGATGAGTGCTAAGTCAAAACAATGGCTTTTGATTGTCATCAGAGTCTCCTGTATTGGGTTGGTTGTGTATCTTGTCTTGAAGGAAGTTGCAGAGTCCATCCAAAGCAACGTGAGGATCTTCACTTCTCATCAACTGCTCTGCAACAACCGCTGGAGTAACATTTATTTTCTCCAACAAGTCCTCTATTTGTTGAAAGAGGGGATGAGGATGATGATCCTCCAAGTAATTGGAGGCCATTATTCTGAATGCCTTGGGTTTGAGGAAAGATAAATGAATGTGCATGTCCATCCTGCCTGGCCTGAGCAATGCTGGATCAATCTTGTCTTTGTGGTTTGTCGTGAATATTATAATCCTTTCCTCTCCATAGCCTGACCACAACCCATCCATGTAGTTGAGCAGAGCCGAGAGAGTAAACTTGTCAACCTTTACAATTTCAGTTTGAGGGTCATCATCATTGTGTAATGACTCTAACTCTGAATCGGTGTACTGGTGGTAATCTACTCTCTCTCTGCGACGAACATGGACCTCCTTGTTGCAGTCAATGTCTTCAATGACAATGATGGAACGAGGGCTTGTACTCCTCATCAGTTGCATCAGGTTCTCGTTAGAGCCAATGGAGGCCAGCTCCAAATCATACACATTGAACTTCAAGTAATTGGCAATGGCAGCAATGAGGCTAGATTTTCCCGTTCCAGGAGGACCATACAACAAGTACCCACGTTTCCAAGGCTTGCCCACTTTCTTGTAGAACTCCTTCCTCTTCAAGAACCGGTTAAGATCATCAATGATGGTTTGCTTCAATTCAGGATCCAAAGCCAGCGTGTCCATCGTGGCAGGGTGACACAACTCACTCTCGTTCCAATACATGTGCGCCATTGAAAATATCTTAACAGTCACGTCCTCTGCATCCATGGCCTCGCAGGTTGCAAGCAAGTGCGGAATGTAGCTCTTCATCACCGAGTCTCTGTGCTTCTCCTTGAAGCTTAGAACAAACGCAGGATCCTTATTGGAGTTGGAGGAATCGTCTTTGTTTTGATCGAGGGTCCAAGTGTACTTGAACCCTTGGTATTCGTCTATTACATCTTGGTTTGCGGCAACTGCGGACACGAGGCCCTTGCGGGAGTTCAATTTGCCTAATCTGAGGGACTTGTAGGTTTCGGATATTCTGGTTGGGAGGTACTTGGAGGCAGCGTTGTAGAGTTCGTTTTGTTCGTTATTGTCCCATCTTTGGTTGATTCTGATGGATACGAGGTTGTTGTTTGTGTTGGCTGTGGGGAAGAAGAGTGACTCGATCTTTTTGGCAATGTAGGATCGGAGCTTCTCCGGCAAGATGTCGTTGACAGCTGTTCTGAGAAGCATCATGAGAGTGGAGAAGGCGGCGTAGACCTCAAACCATGAGGAAGCGGATCGAAAGTTTGTGAAGGAAGAAGTGAGAGATGCCATGTATGAAGCCATGGTGATGCTGGAATGTGGCAAGTGAAGACGCAGCTATATATGAATCAAACAAACAAGAAAGGGATCCAGATTGCTTAACGAGGTTGTTTTCTTACGAGCCAAAATACAGTTCAAGGGCGTGCTCCCCACGCTATTCTAGTTTTGGAGAATAACAATAAATTCGACTTGCTTTTTTCTCTTTCTTCATTTAAGTTCTGCATTTTTTCTTTTCTTGCTTTCTTTTTCCATTTTTTCTTATCAATGTTATGTGATGCGTAGTTCATTATTATTGTAAACGTGTTCACTACGCTCAACTAGGAAGAAAACAACACTTTCCTAAATGCGCATGGTTAAAAAATTGATACAAAATGCGCAAAACCATTTTGCAGATGAGAAGGCCAAATTGACTCGGGCATCTTTTTAATTTTAATAAAAAAAAGCCCAATTTTTCTTTGGATTTGGTAATAACTTACTTTTCTTTTTTACTCACATTTTTTATTTATTAATTTTCACATTTGATTAGTGAAGCTTGCGCTTTTTCTGTTTCTTATTGTGTTCATTGTTTGAATGTTCTTATTGTTAAGTGTTAACACTTACCATGGAAGCTGTTAAAAAATTGAAATTGACCCGCCTCCAAAATTCATATTTATGAACTGAGCACCAAAAATTATTTCTGTATTAAACACATTTGGCACATATTGTTTTTTCTTCCTAATCAACGTTAAGAATCCAGATCTGCACAAGTAAAGCAGCCCTCCCTAATCCGAATTAGTCGCAAGATTACATTCATATCCTCAATCATACTGCCCATGGTCCAAGCTAAAACTGCCCTCTTTGCTGCCTAAGTCTTCTTTTGTTGAGATACAGAAAATGTGTAATATATAGCATTAGATTTTGTTTGACCGGATAATATAACATTAGTGTAAGTATAAACCCACATTAATTTATCCATGATCACTCAAACTCACATAATAACACTATTATTTTTCTTTCATTCTAAACTCACCAAAAACTCATAACAATAAGAAGAGAGATTTCTAACAACTTAAACTTTGATTCATAAACTCATGAGGAGAGATAATAACTACATGATCTTAAGCTTTTATATAGGCAATCAATTCTTAAGAACTAAGAAACTAACTAATGGTGGTGATAACAACTTGGTGAATGTATGCAAACAGAATTTTGTGGAATGTTGATATATGTTGTCGACTTGTATTCTTGAAGCTTCTACTTTCATGATGAAGAATTTAATTTGAATTCCAATTCTATCAACTTGATGATGATAGCTTTCATGGTCTTTCTTTTAATTTTTTTTTTATTGTTTAAAGGGCTCTCGACCACAAAAGAAGATGTGAGAGAAAGTTCCTGCTTATAGCAACAATTAAAAATAAATATACCTCAAATAAAACCCCACAGAGAATTATCCTATTTGTTCTATCCCCCAAAAATATAGATTGGAAAACATAATTGACTCCTATGACTATGCCAAAATACACAAATGCAAAACAGATTTGTAATACTAAGAGAAACGAAATTGACTCCTAGACAAAGATGTAGCCCACGAAGACCTCCTTCCCCTAAGGCATTGCCATCAAGAAAGACAGGTCCCAAAACTCCTTTCAACAGCATGTAACTCTGTGAGCCCCTACTTCATTTGCCATTTGGATCCATCTTTGGGCATACTTGAACCTGTTTTTGGCTGTCAAATTAAAATTGAGAAGCATCATGAGAGTGGAGAAGGCGGCATAGACCTCAAACCATGAGGAAGCGGATCGAAAGTTTGTGAAGGAAGAAGTGAGAGGCGCCATGTATGAAGCCATGATGATGCTGGATTATGGAAACTGGCAAGTGAATATGCATTTCAAAATGAAACAATGAAAGAAAGGGATCCAAATCGCTTAACGAGGTTGTTTTGTTACACTACAAGTCTAAACACAGATCAAAGGCGTATTCTAGTTTAGGAAAGAAAAACAATGAATTCCACTTCCTTTTAATTATTTGTCTTGCTTCATTTCAATTTTGCAATTTTCTTTTCTTGCTTTCTTCTTCCATTTTCGGCCAATGATGTGTACTTCATTATTGTAAAAAACAAGCAAAAACATTCATTTTTTTAGAGTAATTATTCATTTATTCTAATAACACAGCAAGCCACCCATAAATCATTCTCAAATCTCAATTTAATTATTAAAAAAAGCAACAGCAACAAATTTCAATTTTTCTTTTATAATTCAGTCGATCCTTGGAAGATTTCAGTTACAACAACAAAATGAGTCACACATTTTATATAGTTCAAACAAAAAAGCACAAAAACAATACAAAATCTTCGGACTAAAAAAATATATATAGAACGAAAACAAATCTCAATTTCAAAAAAGAAATATAAAAAAAAAAAAGCAAAGAGCTTTGCACTCCACCTCTAGGTGACGACGGTAGCGTTTGGACAATAGAGCTTTAGGCGGAAAATGAAAGTGAACGCGAGGTAGGGGGACACACAGATGAATTCTACAGAGATGACCAAGACAGAATGACGCGACGATCAAGAGGAAGGCGATGGAAGTCTTCTGGTTCTAGCATTGAAATAAGAATGAGGCATGTAAGGTTTTTTTATGTTTTCATCACTCAATTTATCTAATTATATGAAAGAGATATGATTTTTTTATTAAATTTTTAAAACGAAAAGAATATGAGTTAAATATGAGTCATTAAATTTTTTAATAAATCTAATCGGATGCTTCTAATTGAATGGCTCATAAGAAACACCCACCGTTTGCTAATAACTTACCTTTCTTTTTTACTCACTTTTTGTTATTAATTTTCACATTTGATTACTGAAGCTTGCTTTTTCTATTTCTTACTGTGTTCATATTAGTCGCAAGATTACGTTCATATCCTCAATCATATTGCCCCTGGTCCAAGCAAGCCAAAACTGCCCTCTGTTGAGATACAGTAAATGTCTATAGCATTAGATTGATGAGTGATGACCCATTCTTATCATGTTGGTTATGTTTGTACATTAAAATTTAAAACTCTAGTTTAGTTTAGACAAGAAAAAGATAATTAAAAGTCTTGATCGACTTTGAGAATTGGAATCCAAGTATCCATGCAGTATTAGTATATGTGTACAGAGAGAGGAACCCTTTCTGTTTGAATCATTGTATGTAATCAGTAAAAGCAATGTCATCACTATATATCCATTCCATACATGAACATGTCCACTTGTCTCAAACTCTGCCTCTCATTTCATAATATAATCTTCTCTTAGAAGTAAAATCCATAAGATAATTAATAATCCTAGCTAGATCATTATATTCATCAGCAATTTTTATTTCATTTCATAAATACATACAACCAAGTTGATTATAATTTACAAGCTGGACCCCCTTCTAAGCCTTCTTGTCCTTCTCTGCGTACCAGCAGCAGCTACAGTTTTCTTTTGCTTATTGCAAGCAACCTTGCGCTTCTTATTAGATTGCTTATTATTATTAGGTTCATCAGCAGCTACAGCTTCATTCTCGCAAACATCACCTTCCATCTTCTTCCGCTTGAGGAGGTTGAGGAATCCTTGGAGAGCGACTTCGGTGTCTTCGCTCTTCATCAACTCCTCTGCCACATGAGCAGGGGTTATCTGAGTGTCCTCAATTAGCCCTTCAATCTCCGGAAAGAGGGGGTGGTGGTCGGTGGTGGGGATGTCCAAATAGTTGGAGGCAAGAATCTTGAAGGCCTGGAAGGAGCAGTAGGACATGTGAATGTGCATGTCCATTCTTCCGGGCCTGAGAAGAGCAGGGTCTAGCCTTTCCTTGTGGTTCGTCGTGAATATGATGATTCTCTCGTCCCCACAGCTTGACCATAGCCCATCTATGAAGTTCAGCAATCCCGACAATGTTAACTGCAGCAACAATATAATAATCATCACTCTCATCTTTACCTTTCTTCGTCTATTTTATTATGCCATGAAATATAAGATTTAGTGTGTTATGTTTTAAGTCATTTTTATTTTAAAGTATCTTTAAAGTAGTTTTTTGATGATGAATTATGTATCATGTTATTTATTATTCCAAATCCAATGATGGCCCCTCAATCTTTGAACGAAGAAAAAGAAAGAAAGAAAGTGAGATTGGGTTTATGCTATCTATGGCTAATAATGTTTTTGATATACATCAAATGGTGACACCTCACTACTCACTACAATAGTCTTGTCTTCATCTTTGAACCGTGTTAGTTGGTTTCTCATGAAAAACAATATAAAATATTACGAGACAATCTGATACCAAGAAGGAATAAAGAAAAATTTTCAGCAACATCATAAGTAGAAGCTTTACACCTAGGATCGTCCTATTCCTATGGTGACCTGCCACGATGCCATCCCCTAACATTATAATAAATTAATAATTATAACAACGACCATTGAACAATAATATATACTCTTACTCTAGCTGCTTAAAATAGAAAAAGCAATAAAACAAGAGAGCAAGAACAATGAACAGTCCAAACAAAATGTGTGCACTGATGGTGAAAGCTAAGCATGCTTTTTTTGCGCTTGGAGTCTCTTTTTAATTTAGTTTTACTTACAGCTATATATATATTAAAACTGCTACCAAAACCAATAATGATATGCATCAACCAGTCCCGTGTCCCACTTACCATTTAAGGGCTGCTTTTATATGCAATATCATATTTCCACTTGCAAGAGCTAGGACCCAGGAGTAGGAGAAGGAGAAGGGAAGGGAATGGGGGAAAAAGTTATATATATAAAAAAGGGTTTTGTCTCGGATGATAACATACATGGCTCTAAAAAGAAAATGGAAAGCATTGAACGTGTCTAGTTCTAAAACCAGAAGCTAATCATATTGCATCTTGCATCCTCAATCAGAAACCACGTGATTGGGTTTGCGATTTCGAAAACAAACCATTTTAGGCCAAGAAGGCAAGAACCTACCCCCCTATCCCTATCACTTTTGCTATCATGCATCTTCAACATACAATAAATAAGTCACTGTACCAAACAATTGAGATCGTGACCTAAAAGCAATCAAAGGTACTTTGCCTTCTAAATCAGTATAATGAAAGCTACTTTTGCATTCTATTTTGCAACTCAAAAGTAACCGCTAGTGTGTTAAACATGTGTTTGATCAAGAGAATCATTTCTCTTTAATTTATTATATATTAATGCCTTTAATCACCTTCTACAATTCTCTTCACTAAATGGCATGCATGATATCTTTTAATACAACAGAAAATTTAAACAGTAGAGTAATTCATAATAATATGTTTTAAACTAAACTGGTTAGTTCATGATTAGGATTAGATTAGGTGTGATATAAATAATAAGATCACAAGAGTTGAAGCAGTGAAAATCACATCATAATCATGTGGAATAATATGACATGTATGAGTGGGACCGGAAGAGATATATGAAAGATAATGAAAAAAAAAGCATAATAATGTGTAGTCCTCATGATAGAATGGGATTGTTATTACTCACCTGTACATCAGATTGTTTACGTCCATGATGATGATAATGATGATCAGCATGATGATGGCGACGCTCCGGCAGATCCACGCTGCAATCAATGTCTTCGATCACAAGAATGGACCTATTCGCAGTAGCCAGAAGAAGCTTTCTCAGATCGGAATCCCTGACTATGTTACCAAGCTGCAAGTCATAGATATCAAACTTGAGGTAATTAGCCATGGCAGCAATCAAGCTCGATTTTCCAGTCCCCGGAGGCCCATACAGCAAGTACCCACGCTTCCACGCCCTCCCTACTCTCTTGTAAAACTCCCTCCTCTTCACGAACCTGTTCAAGTCCTCCATGATGCTTTCCTTCTGCTCCCAGTCCATAGCCAGCGTCTCGAACGTCGAAGGGTGCTCCAGATTGATGGAATCCCACTTCACACCGCCGTAACAGAATGACGTGTTCAGAGTATGCATCTTCAGAATCCTCTCCTCGTCCTTCATCTCCTTTGCCTTCTCCAGAACGAAGGGGAGATAAGACTCCAACACCATTTGCTTGTGCTTCTTGTGGAAACTGAGCTCGAAGAAGCGCTTCTCGGACCTCACGGATACGTTGCTTATACCAGTGGTATTGTCGGTGGTGGGAGCATTATTCTTGTCGGAGTCGGAGCAGATGAACCTCCAGCGGAGGGAGACGCCGTGGTAGAGATCGAGGAGCTTCTCCCCTTTCTCGAGGCGGATGGTGAGTTTCTTCTCCTTGGGAGTCTTGGATATTTTGAGCCTCTCGTTGTCAGGGCTCACTCTGGTGGACAAGTACGCCTCCGCTGCATCGTAGAGGTGGTTGCGGGCTATGCCGTTGGATTCCTCGATTACGAGGGTGAGCGACTGGGATCGCGGCTTCAGCAAGTAGCGGAAGGCATTCAGGACGTAGGCTCTTATTGGGTGTGGTATGAGCTCGTTGGCCATTGATCGCAGCAGCATCATGGATGCTGTCATGGATGCATATGCAGAGAACATTGATGAAGCCGATGGCATCTCTGTTTGTGAAAACATGCTTCCGGCTAGAAGCTAAGAGGGAAAGTGATCACTAACTATTAATTTATGGAATACCAGGAGGGACTATATGTTGCTCCCATCCATCAATATATATATAAATTTGTAAATAAAATATTCATTTAAATATAAAAATGAATAAATTAAAAGGTTAATTATGATTATTTAACATTTTTGTCCCTGCATGTATTTGTTGATGAATCATCGGCCACAAGTTGCATGACTTGCTTATGTGAGTGGAATCCTACTACTCATTACTGTGTGCCTTTTTTTTTTTTTTTCCTTTTCTACTTCCTCCTCTTTTCTATCTGCTTTTACACCTCCTTTCCATTTTCTTCTTAGCGTATGCCCAAAATCTATACAAATTATATTCCACTTTTTTTAAAAAAATATAGTACTGTTTAAAGTTGTCATCATAAACTTGTAAGTTTATAAGATTTTGTTACAAGAAAAGCAATGACTCATCACTTCATTATTCTCCATATATGTACAAGCTAGCTAGCCTATACAGGCAGGAAAGAATTGGGCATGACATACTAATAATACACAATCACTAGTCACTGGCTACTATTTACAAAATTGTATTACACACCCTCACATATAAACTCATACATTGACACGTAAATATAATATAGTGCTAGGCCTATATATATATATATATATATATATTGCAAACTGGTGTAAAAGCTATGTCACGGTCATGTGATGTGTGATGGGACTGAGAAATCTATTTGTCTGGTGTATCATTTTCGTATTAAATCGAAGCCTCATCAAAGGTTGTGTCTCGGTGAGAGTGAGACCAAATTAAAAATCAAAAGCTTTTCAGAGCTTTTCAGCCACCACAACCAATCTCATTTCGACACTACTTCCCCTTCTCCACTACTTTACATTACGATTTCTTTCAAGTTTCAATGCTTTGGACTACTCTACCTATGGCTGCTGCGTGAATTTTTCATCGTATATACTATGTCCTCGGAATATTCTGCGATCGAATCTCTTTCCCAATGCAACATACCTGCCTTCGGATTCTTCTCAACACAGAATCGTCTCTCCCTCCTTTGAAGACAGGAAGCTAATAAGGCGTGTGCAACTAATAATGCATTATAAAAGGGAAATCCACACCACTTTCTTTGATATATGCACACTAAAATTAATTATTAATATAAAATGTATATTAAAAATAAATTAAATCATGTATATATATTTATACGGAAATATTATAGTTGATTTTGGTGTAAATAATAATATTGATAATGACACGTGCATTATATTGTGAATCCCACCTGGAGGAGCTGCCTCTAAGGCCTTGATATTTTATTGTGTGATTGCTAACATAAGAAAGAATGTGTCCACCATTACTTGGGGCTTTCGGCGTCCAATTGAAGAATAATGAAGTCACTACTCTTACTTTAGTATGATATTTTTTTTTTTTTTTGGTGTCATTACTTTAGTATTTTTTTTTGTGACAGTTACTTTAGTATGATATGATATGATATTACATTATTGTTATTATGGCATGCTCAAACATGACCGAACTTCACTGTTATGCACGCATCAGCCACAAATTCAACTGGCTATTGTGATTTGCATTGCATTTAACCCAAAATAAAAAGGAAAGTAAATAAATAAAAGTCAAGATTAGCGGGGAGGCAGAGAACCTTGTCTGATTGTCTCTTGCTTGTGTACTATGATATGACATTATGACCACTATGTCCTCCTCAATGTCATCTCAGCTTCCATTAACTTTTTAACTTGTTTTGTATTACGGATGGAAAGCAACGGTGCTTAACATGCTTTCTATCAACCACATGCATCTAATAAAGGAACGTGACTAAGTAAAGCTGATTAAAATTTGTGAGTCATCACTCATAATCCCCTCTTGTCATATGGTATGCTGGGTAGAACATATGGCACTTTAGATATTTGATCCAATTTCACGTCCAAAAAAAAGATATTTGATCCAATTTGTATGGGCCGATGTTTTTGTTTTCTTGTATGTTTTTACTTTCCTGAGGAGGAGGCCCAATGCTCAAAACTTGACCCTGTTTTCCAGCTTTCCATTTGCGGACCGGACTATATATTTCGTATGGGTCTGCATCCCCTGCTACGGTCAACATACCCTTCCCTTCACCAGCTTCTGTTTTATATACCCCTGCAATTCTATGAAAATAATTAACACATTATTAATTTCTTACTTACAGATAGATTCATGCAAAAATAATAATTATATCTGTTATATAATTTCATATATTTAATTAAACTACTTAGCTCACATTTCAATTATAATTTTCATCTTATGAGGATTATTCTAGCTATTTTTATCATGTCGCTAGTGTTTAAGTTACAAATAAAACAAACAATTTTTAGTAGAAGCTTGTTTTTCCTGCATTTATCACAATTAATATCAACCTGTAATAACACTTCTCTTGACATCAATGGAGAAATTATCGCTCCCCTGTGATTCTGATCACTACAATGGTAGGAAAGATAATAATAATAATAATAATAATAATAATAATAATAATAATAATAATAATAATAATAATAATATCAGAAGTAAGGATGGAAACAAGTCCGGCAGTCTATCAGGGGGTCTTAGGCCTAGTCTAATTAGGCCTAATGCAAGTCAGAACTATTTGATAAATTAGGCTCAGGTTTTTATAAAAGTGTTTTGACTTAAAGAGACCAAGGTTAGACTCTGTGTAAAGCCTATGAAGCTTAACAGCCGGCCTATTTATATATATTATAATATAATAATTATTGTATTATTTAAAAAATATTTTGTTAATTTTCAAATAAATTAAAGAGATATAATTTATCAATAAATTTTTTTTATCTTCTAACCACATAAAAAAACATTAATACTTATAATTACCAAATAAATATATGTTTTTTTATGTCGTAAAATATTATTTATTTGTAGTTATAATTTTTTATTTTTATTAATTTTTTCAATTTATTTTTTAGTAGGCTTTTAAACAGGCTTCAGGTCAGGTCAAGCTTTTCGAACAGGTCAAGCCAAGTAAAATATAAAGTCTTTAACAGGTTATAGGCCAGGTATAGGCTCAATATATATGATTCAAGTTTGGTCTGTTTAGACCGAAGTCTGGCCTGGTCTGGCCTGACCTATTTCCATGCCTAATCAGAAGTCAGTTTTAATTATAAGGAAATGTATAACTAATAAATATTTTTCTAACTAATAAATCAACCAATAAAAAATAGAATATTTATTATTATAAATTATAAAATATTTCCAATAAAAAATAGAACATCTGAAATCTAAAGTGACCAATAATTAATTAACTTTGTATTTTATATAAATAGAACATCTAAAATCTAAAAAAATAAAATATTTAATTTATTGGCTGAATTTTTATTGGTTGTTGTGATTATATATGTTCATAACAGGTTAGTTTCAAATATTTGAAGATTCATTTCAGGTGAACCTAACATGTGGTCCCCGAAATATAGACAGTTAAACACCAGAATTGTGTGTAATTAATATAGATATGATAGCCTTTATAAGAATTTGATTATTTTTATTTGTGAATTTATTTATTTTTTAGGTTGAATCTTATATAATATTAGAGTTTGTCACGTATTTAATAAGTATAAATTTCTAACTCCATGTGTGTTCTACTATACTTCTATGTATTGAACCCCTAATCATCATGAGAGAGTTCAAGTCATTTAAAAATATGACTATAATAATAATATAACTGGTTGACATTCCTCATCTCAAGGGGTTACTTACTTATAGGTATACTGTAGTCTGTATACATATATAGTAAACCTAATTTTAGCACATTAATTGCGTATTATAGATTGTCTTCAATTTGTTGCAACTTGCACTGCATTATACATATGTTGGTAGTTTGAAAGCAAAAGTCAGTGGATTGGAAATTTACAGAAATAAAATCATCAACAATCAAATGGGGGCTTGGAGGCAACTGGCCTATTATTAAAGTTTATACACCTAGCCAATATTATTATTTTTACTTTATTTGTTTCACACTATCAACCTAATTTTGTTTATACATTACGGGCGAAGTCTTTCGTCTTTTTTCCATGTGACCATTCCTTTCCGAACCTATATATGCACTTATTTGTTTATTTAAAATTTAATTTTCTACTTCACGGTGTTTAAATAATATATAAAAATAAAAAAAAAATGCCCTAAAGAATTCAGAGTATGCGTCAACAAAACCATTCCTTTTTAATATGAAAAAACATAACTAATTTATAATACTATTTCATCGATAGGAAGAGATATGTGAATATCTCGGATACGTTTATTTCCGCAAAAGTTTTCTTTCTAAATGTTTAAATTAAAAAAAGTTTTCATGTTAATGTCATCATATTATTTTTTTAAAAAAGTTTAAATTGATAGAATAAGATATAAAAATAATATATATTATCCGAATGTAAAAAGAAAATAATTCACTAATATTGTAACATGCATGTATTATAATAATAATAATAATTAATCTATGTATATTATTGTAAAACTTTATATACTTTTTATTTTTTTTTATTTTGATTTTTATATGTTGGGATATATTATTTTTATGCTATATGTAATTATTTTTATATTGTCATATATATTTATGTGTTTTATAATTTCTTTAGTGCATATTTATATTTTTCTTATTATAAATAAAATGTATAAAGATGCAATATTTTCGTAATAATAATAAAAACAAGGTATGGTTAAGCATGATGAATGGCATAGTGGTAGTTATCTATGATGATGATTCATGATAGTTTAATTATTATTTGAAAATTCAACTAAACATGAAATTGGAAAACTAAACTCAATTTATTATTACAGTAATGATAATGATATTTTAATTATTATTTAAAAATTCAACTAAACATGAATTTGGAAAACTAAACTTAATTTATTATTACAGTACAGTAATGATAATGATAAAAAATAATAATATAAAATTATTTTATTTAACTTAATATCCTAATTAGTTACATATATACATATAACATTCACAATTAATTATCACTTATTACATATAACATTATTCAATTAATACAGCCGTAACTAAAGAACAACAATACTAACTAACTACTACTGTTCGTGTCATGGATACGGAGACATTAATAAACATAGTTGTTGTTTCCTTTGACATAACACTAGTTAAGATTCTTTGGTAGCGGCGAAAAGCATCTTCAATGATGGCTTCTCCAAAGTGGTTGGCCAGCAAAGGCTCAGCAACCGGTCGCATGAGGTTAGCAACGTGGTATCCTCCATCGCCGGAGAAGGAGTCATCATCATTAAAAGGATTCCAATGTACTTCAGAAACCTCTAAGCGATCTATGCTGAATGAGCCTTCTTTCATAACCTCTGATTTCACTTCCCATGGGGATGGCGTGTATTGTGGGATGTTGAATTTGTCCATGTCTTCTTCCTTTATGATACCCTTCACCACCACAATTAATTGTTATCGGAAAAAGAAAAAGAAAAAAAGAAATTGAAGATTATTATTAATATTAAAGATATGTATGTACCTCGGCGACCATTTCATTAAGAGCCATGGCAAGAAGTTGCCAGATATAGCAACACTCTTTACTAGATGGGTCTTCACTTCTTCTTCCTAAAAATGTTAAAACCATACAACCCCCTTCAACCACCTCTTGTGCACGACACTTGAGAAACCAAGAGAAATCTCTTTGAAATTGCTCGTAATACGCCTCGAACACATTTAACGGACTTGTGCTCCACATGTAAATGTTCCCCTTATTATTCTCTACACCTTCAGGAACCTAATTATTCAATAATCACGAGTAACCAACAAATATTTTATTATTAAATATTTTAATCACTAATCAACAGCTAGTGTATGTTTCCTTAGCTTGTTCAGTAAAATCCCTAACGAAGGAAACTTCAGCACGTAACCAGAGCTATCTAATTAACCGCAATAAATAAGATGAGTTCTAAGATGCAGATATTTTTCATAAAAAAATGAAGATTATTATACAGATATTTTTCATAAATAATTTCTCTTGGACATTATTGTTTGAAAAATTATATAAGATGACAGGGTTTGTATTATTAGTAAATAATATGACCTGAGATAGCCACATAAGGCTGTAAGAGGAATGGACAAAATGCAAAGTGTTGGTTGGAAAGATCCTGCCATAGAAAGAACCAGGAACACCATTGACGTAGCATGGACCAATCCCACCTTCCACTTGTCTACTTAACCGCTCTAGGAATAAGTGAAGTGACTTGAAGATGTTGTTGAAATCGTTCCCTGGAAGATCATTCATCAACACCTGGTATTCCGGAGACTCATCATCATGCTTCAATTCTCGCCAAAGCTTCTCCACCGCCATGATAACCTGAGATACCACAAGAAAAGTGTTGGGTCCAGAAGAGCAACCCAAGTCTGCAATCACTAAGCTTCTGGGTATTTTGCTGCAATACACCTTCCTTATAGCTTCCTCTCTTATTCCCTTTGTCAAACAAATCACCTTTCTCTGATGCAAACGCACAACCCAAAAACATATTAACACATAACTAGAAACTTTCCGGAAGCCCTAAATCTTTCTTAATTAACTTTGTTATATATGCCATGCATGCGTATTATAGAAAGGAATTTACGTTTATATATACCTGAAGATAGGAGTTTCTTGCATAGCTCGTTTCTCCATCGCCTCCATTCATGTGCAGTACATGTGCTACGTCCATTATTTTTCTTTCTCTTTTATTCGTTTCACTCTTTCACTGCTCTATATATAATAATTGATGAAAATGAAATGCTTTAATACGCTGAAATCAAACATAGAGCACGACCCTATATATATAGAAATGCGGAAGCTATACCAATTCCTTTGTTCTATTAAATAAGAAAGAAAAAACTAGATGATCGGCCAATTAAAAAATACTTATTATTATGTATTTAAAATTGACAAAATGTGCTGATTAAATAACTCTACTCATTAAATAATGGTTTTGAATAAGTACCAGTTCCATCCACACATGTGGAGGATGGATCCGTCTAATAAATAATAATAATAATAATTTTAGATATATATTTATTTTATCAATTAAATTTAATTAAATTATTTATTTTTATTATAAATAAAAAATTATTTTGATGTGTGTGAATAAAAAATTATTTATGTATTAATTTTTTTATGTAATTTATATTAAAATTATTTGTTATTAGATATAAAAGTTAATAATTTGATTAGATTTAATTAGTATTTCTAAACAAATAAATCTTTTCGGAAGCTTTGTGTGTTGTGTCGGTTCTTGAATCTTGACCAAATAAACCTATAATATATTAATGACGTCGTACAAGGAATCCGAATGACGATCAAGAACTAAGGTTGCAGTGGTAAACTCCAAAAAAAAAAAAGAAAAAGAATAATATAATGAGAAGTATAACATTAAAAAAATAATTAAAAAATTTGTCTAAAATTTGCCTCTCAATATCAAATCTAAATCCATCCCGGGTTAATGGCATGAACTCTTGCTGTGCTTTTATAATTTGCCAGCGATCAAGAATCAAAATTACTTGATGGGACAACTCAAAATTTAGTATTTCGGTTCAGTTAAATGATCTTTCGGTTTCGTCAAAATTATTTACTCGTAGTTAATATGGCGGCTGCTTTAAAGTTTCATTGAATTTAGTTTATTAATACGAGCGATAACGAACAATATATTAAGGCTGTGTTTGGATATTGTACCTAAGACAAAAATACAGAGACAGAAATACAAATACAGAGAGACAGAAACAGTCTCTAATATTTTTATGTCTCTGTATTATGTTTGGAAGCAGTGGACAAAAACTTGTCAAATGTCTTTGTTTTGTGTTTGGAAAGATAAATACAATTAACTAAATACATAACAAAAGACATTATATACCCTTTTGTTTTTCTTTAAAAATTGAAATATTTTTTCGATCAAATTCCATCTAATAATAAAAGAAAATCCTTCCATGTATCCTCTTGATCTTTTTTGATCAAATCCTAATTAGTTCAACATTTATCTTCTTCACTTTACATTCATACTCTTCCTTCGTCTCCATAATTATTCATTTTCTTTACTCCATTTTCATATTTTTCGTTCATCTTCTTCAC
>JASCZI010272197.1:25979-38605 GCA_036250425.1 Stylosanthes scabra
GCAAGGGGTATCGTTGTTGGGATCCTATATCTCAACGCATTCGTATCTCTCGTCATGTTATATTTTGGGAACATCACATGTTTTCTAGTTTTTCCTCTTTCAAATCAATTCCGTCTTCTCAGTTACCATTTTTTACAACTCCAACTATTGATCTGTTTCCTGTTGATGACAATGAGGTTGTTATTTCAAAGTCTTCTCCTCAAGTTTCTCCTATGCCATCGCCTACTCCCGATATTCTAAGCTCGGATGATGATTCTGCTCCTCCAGCTCCTCCTTCTACAACCACACGAATCCCTAGGGTAAGAAATCCACCACCTCATCTTCGTGACTATCATTGTTTTGCTACTATCCTTCACCAACATGAACCTAGGTCATATAAAGAAGCTTCTGTAGATTCCAATTGGCAAGTAGCGATGCAGGAAGAACTTCAGGCATTACAAAAGGCACAAACTTGGGATCTGGTTAATCCTCCTTCTGATCAGGAAATTGTGGGCAGTAGATGGGTGTACAAGATTAAGACTCGTGCAGATGGATCAATTGATCGTTATAAGGCACACTTAGTTGCTCAAGGTTGCACTCAAGAGTATGGTATTGATTATGAAGAAACTTTTGCTCCCGTTGCTCGTCTCACAACTGTCCGTGCTCTTCTTGCTATTGCTGCTGTTCGAAAATGGTCTCTTAGTCAGATGGATGTGAAAAATGCTTTTCTTAACGGTGACTTAAAGGAGAAGGTTTACATGAAACCTCCTCCTGGCTATTCTTGTTCCCCAAACAAAGTTTGTCTGCTTCGAAAGGCGTTGTATGGTCTTAAACAAGCTCCTCGAGAATGGTTTGAAAAATTTAGCAACACCATCTGCAATCTTGGTTTTACCTGCAGTCCTCATGATAATGCACTTTTTGTTCGAAAGAGCGATCATGGTGTTGTACTGTTGCTATTGTATGTGGATGACATGATTATTACTGGTGATGATGTTAACGGGATCACTAATCTTAAAATAAGTCTTCATCAACATTTTGAAATGAAAGATCTCGGATCTCTCAGTTATTTTCTTGGACTTGAAGTTATCTCTTCAGATGATGGAATCTATCTTTCTCAAGCAAAGTATGCATCAGATCTTCTTTCTCGTGCAGGGCTCACGGATAGTCGAACTGAGTCAACTCCTCTTGAGCCTAATGTTCATCTCACCCCTATGGATGGAAATCTTTTGGATAATCCCACTCGTTACAGACAATTAGTTGGCAGTCTAGTTTACCTCACTGTTACTCGGCCCGATATTGCATATCCAGTTTATGTTGTTAGTCAATTTTTATCTGCTCCTCGCAGTACTCATTATGCGGCTGTTCTTAAAATTCTCCGTTACATCAAAGGAACAATGTTTCAAGGTCTTTATTTTTCTGCTCAATCTTCTTTGACTCTCCATGCATATTCCGATGCTGATTGGGCTGGTGATCCTACTGATCGACGATCTACTACTGGTTATTGTCTGTTTCTTGGTGACTCACTCATCTCTTGGCGTGCCAAGAAGCAAACCTTCACAGCTCGATCAAGTACTGAAGCCGAATATCGTGCACTAGCTGACACAACTGCTGAAGTCGTTGCAATTCGCTGGCTTCTTCAAGATTTGGGTGTTCCTCAACTATCTCCAACTGATCTCTACTGTGATAATAGAAGTGGTATCCAAATTGCTCATAATGACGTTTTTCATGAGCGCACGAAACATATTGAGATTGATTGTCATTTTGTTCGTCAACGACTCCTCATTGGTGCTATACGACTCATTTCTGTTGGAACTATGGATCAGACAGCTGTTATTTTTACAAAGGCACATCAGCCAACACGTTTTCAACAACTTGTATCCAAACTCAAGATGATCTCATTAGCTCCACCTTGAGTTTGAGGGGGGATATTAGATAATAATAGGTTGTTAGTAGTGGTATGACTAATGATGATGTTTAGTTAGTGGAGTTGTTAGTAGTGGGTTGTTAGTAGTGGTATGAATAATAATGATGTTTACAGTGATAATATTAGATTATTATTAGTGGATAGTAGTAGTTATATCCTGTAAATCTATATATAGCTAGGTTGTATTTTGATCAAAGTACTCACGAAATACACATTGATTTTCTGAGTCTCTCTATTTGTCATAATAATAATTAGATTGGATTTAGGAACTAAAGTTTTGGTTTGGTTTGAAAACTTCATCAGACTTTGCTTTGTGGATTAATTGGCCTGCCCCCTTCAAATGGAGTTCTTCCTCAATCCCCTATGCACACCAAAAGCCTGGCTGTTCTCAAGAAACAGGTAGTTGAATGAGCATTTGAATTGGAATTGGAATCAGTAGAATTTGATGATTAGATTTTTAATTCTAGTTGATAAGAAGAAAGATGGTTGAAAGTGCTAAAGAAAGCATCAATGATGGAGCCAGCAAATCAGAAATCTATGAGAATCTGCAAGCTTTGTTTATAGAAATGGATAGCAGCTCTCAAGATGTAAGTAAGCATAAGCCTTCAAAGTTTATATGATTTTCATCTTTAAATTTTGATTGTTCATATCACAGAAGCATTCAGTGTCAAAAGAACTAGCTGATTTAAAAGAGATTGTCCTAAACAAGGAGAGCACATTATTTGACCCTGAGAAACACATTGATGCATATCTACCTGTGAGAGTTAATGAGCAGAGACTCAGCAATCTCTTACGATCACTCCTTGTTGGAGCATCAATCTTTGCTATGCCGGCCATAAAAAAGATACCAACTTCAGTTCTTTGGGGATACTTTGCTTACATGGCCATTGATAGCCTTCCAGGGAATCAATTCTGGGAAAGAATACTTCTACTCTTTGTCACACCTAGTAGGTGGTACAAGTAAGTGTGGATCAAATCAAATCCAATTATTATAAAATGTAACTTTAGAGATCAAAATTGCTATTTTTTTTTGCAGGGTGTTAGAAGAGGATCATGCTTCTTTTGTTGAGACAGTACCATTCAAACACATAGTGTTATTCACACTCTTCCAATGTGTGTATATCTTGGTTTGTTTTGGAGTGACATTTTGCCTTTCTTTGTTTTGATCATACTGAGGCAGCATATAATCCCCAAATTCTTCATTCCTTACCATCTAAGGGAACTAGATGCAGCTGAATATGAAGATTGAAGAGATAGCAGGTGCTCCTCCAAGGTTGAGTTTCAAGGTAGGTACATCATTCATGCTCATATTTTCACTATTCAGTTTCACTCAACAACTACTACACTTTTTTTCAATGTATTTGCATTATTTTGCATCAGGGGGTGGGAGAATTATCAGATATTGTTGTTGGATCAAGAGAAAATGGTGATGGTGAAATGTTAGATGAGTTATTAACTACTAGCAGAGGAGAGGTTAAGGTCAGAACTTCTAGCTTCAATGAAGAAAGACAAAGCCAGGTTGGTAACTATGTTTTTCAACTTTGATTTGATTCTGAATCAGCTTGATTCATTGGTCATTTCTCTCACCAAAATGTATGTATATATATATTTTGCAGCTTTATCAGGATGAAATAGAAGACATAACGTTAGGGAGAGAGAATGAAGAAAGATGTTGTGAAAAAATGCAGAAACCTTGAAGGCCTACTCCTGTTACAGTTAGTGGAATTTAGATGTAAAATTAGCAAATTAATGGTAAGATGAAGCAAGTTTACTGTGAAATTAAATTAGCATTTTCCCTTCGGTTAGTTATGTAATCAATAATCATACTCCTCATCTAAAAAAAGAACATCAATGGTATAAGTAGATTCTCCCCAAGACTTTCACTTGGGTAAGTAGATTCTCCCTAAAAATGTTAAATGCAGGGGAAAAAAATACGATAAGCCTAAGTATCTATTCCAATAAAAACAACTCTTGTTTATGATTTAATTTTTTTCTAAATTTTATTATTTTTATGTTTAAAATTTTTATGCTAGACTTTATTATTTATGTGATTTGATATGAACCTATTAAGTATAAAAATATATAAACAGATGCATAAATAAATGTGTATACCTAAATTTATTAAAAAAATATATGCTGGACTGTTTGTTTATGCTTCCAAGGATAAAAGAAGTACTAATAATTATTTTGAGAATAAAAAAAAACATTTTTAGAGTTATTTATTTGTATTTCTCAAAAAAGTAAAAGTAAAAAAAGAATTTTTTTTAAAAAATTTATTGGGTCTAAATGACTAAATCTTGAAAATAATTTTTTTTAAAAAAATTGCATTTGCATAAATAATTGTTTATTTTATTCTTTTTCTTCACTCCTATCAAAATTTTACTATGATTTTTTTTAATTTTTTTTAACAAAAATAAGTTGGGAACAGGTTCCAACTGAAGAAATGCCGTTTGAGCTCCAGTTGATTGGCATCTTATTACGATTTCAAACACATATTATTTACATTTCTCGTCTTTTGTAACAAAAGGATCATTGGCTTTAGATTATGAACCCATTAGCCATGGTTAGTCAAAATAAACTCTGGTGTGTGGTGAGTGGTGACACAAGGATGGAGGATTATGAACCCGTTAGCCATGGTTAGTCAAAATAAACTCTTTCACACGTAAGAGTTTGATGCATAAACAACTTGACACACACACATGACACATGGTTCTCAAACAAGCTGACAGCCCAAAAACCTTCTAACTCATCATCTTTAATACCCGTTTCAACATTACAACAATAACCTAGCTATCCCACACAAAATAATAATAACAAGAAGCATCATATTTCTTTATTTCACTCTGCAAATTAATTAAAACTCTTCACCTCATCACAAGTCCCAACACTTGACACACCCAATTAAATTCATCACTATCAAAAACAATAATCCCTCAGTAGTCATTTAATTTATATATTATTATAGCAGCAGCATTGTTATTATCATGGCCACTGATCCTCTCAAGAACAACAATGACATTATTATTATTGATGATGAATCCATTGATGATGATGATCAAGAAGAAGCAGGAATACAGCTAGAAGATCTACCACCTTCTTCAACAACAACAATGGACAAAGTGCAGCACCAGGAGATCATCATGCAAATTGAGGAACAAAACTTAAGGAGAAAAAACAAGAGTAGGTATTACATGCCCCTTTTGGTGATGAATTTTCTCTGCTTATTTGTCGGTTCTGTATCGTCAAGTTTACTCTCAAAATACTATTTCAACCACAAAGGCTCAAGCAGATGGGTCTCAACATGGGTACAATCTTCAGGATTCCCACTTCTTTTGATCCCAATCACACTCCCTTACTCTCTAAACCTCACAAAAAGAAAACCCTTTACCGATTTCACCACAAAGATGGTATCTTTATCAATCTCAATAGGCTTCATGCTTGGGATCAACAACCTCCTCTTCTCATGGGGAAACTCCTTCTTACCCGTTTCAACCTCTTCACTCTTGCTTTCTTCTCAACTTGTGTTCAACCTCGTCCTCTCAATCATCATTGTGAAGCAGAAACTCACATTCTCCAACGTTAATTGTGTTGTGCTGTTGACGCTGAGCTCTATCTTGGTGGCATTGGACTCTGGTGGTCATCACGAGAAGAATGGAACAAAAATGGAAAGAGACAAGTACTTCATTGGATTCTTCTGCACAATTGGTGCAGGCTTGTTGTTTGCGCTGTACCTGCCTGTAATGGAGATTGTTTACAAAAGAGTATATTGCTATCAGATGGTGATGGAGATGCAGTTCATCATGGAAGTTGCCGCCACTCTTCTTGCATCCATTGGAATGGCCTCGGATTGTGGTTTTTCACAGATGAAGGTGGGAAAAAATAAATAAAAACTTTAAATATAATATTTCTTCATTTTTATACTACTCTTATATATTTTAGTTAGTAATTTCTTGAATAATAATACTAATGAGAATGTGATTTCTGAAAAATTTAATATTTGGAAATTTTGATTTTGTTTTTCAAATTGAAAATTAATTAATTGATTAAATAATTAGTTTAGTCAAATAGTAAAATTGAAATTTTATGTTAGAATGCGATCAAACTTTGTTGCTTTTATTTGTGAAATGAGAATGAGTAAACTAAATTTGATTTCAAACAATAAAATGAAACTATTTATTCATAAAAAGTATTATCTTTTTTTAGTACTCACCGTTTTAATTTACTTCCTTCAGAACAAAAATAAGAAATATTAAGAACTACAATTGTAGATAGACAAATAATAATATTATTTTTGTTTTATGTGCTAAAACACATAAGTTAGATAGATATCAACATAAAAGTTTTATCAAACATAAATATATATGTATAAACTTTTTTATTCCATCTCTTTCCTCATAGTTTCCTTTTATTTATCATTCTCCCATAAATGCATAATAAATACAATTATACATGAAAGAGAATATTTTTTATTTACTATTTTTATTCTAAAATAAATACAGACATAATATGTATACAACATAGTTGCATTAAAGTCACCCAAAAAAAAAAACATGGTTGCATTAAATAAATGCTACTCTTCTCCCCAATTCAAAACAAAAAAATAAAAGTTCTTGTTATTATCTTAGTAACGGTTAAATAAAAATTTGAATTATTTAACTATTATAATTTAAAAGACAATTATAGTTGAAATTTTAATGGTTTCCTATGAAATTAATAAATGAAATTATTAATATATTTGATTAAATTATTATTTAATAGTTTTTTATTATTAACTTTTATGAAGACATTTTTACATGTGTTTTTCATTTTTTAACAATAATATTAATGAATGATTGTGGTTGGGATGATGAAAGAGTACAGGTGGAAAGCAAGGGGGTGTTTGAGAAAGGAGGAAGAATATACTGGTTAACGGTTACGGCTAATGTGGTGACGTGGCAGATGTGCTTCATGGGAACGGCGGGGATGATATACTTGACGTGCTAGCTGACGGGAGGAATATGCATGACGGTTTTGCTGTCCATGAACGTGTTGGGTGGAGTCATCGTCTTCAGAGATTCCTTCGATGGTGTCAAGGCTGTGTCCACTGCCATCTGCATGTGGGGCTTCTGTTCATATGTGTACGGACTCTATTCCAACAACAACAACCACAACACCCCTCGTCACTCCATAGACAAGGAGATGGTTCCTATAGCCAACCCTCCTCCTTCTTCAACCACTACTTGAATGCTTTTCTTTTTTTTTAAAAAAACATAAATTAGTATGCTCTAAACATATTTTCAGAGTTCAGTTTTAATCATGGTCTAAAAAGCTTTACAAAAATTGTCTAATTAGATGGGTTTTCTTAATTACTATATTTATTCCATGGTTATTTTTATTTGTGCAGCGTTGATAAATATAATTAAATACACATATAAAATTATTTTATATTAATAATGCATTTTTTTTATTTAACAAGAAGATGAATTAATAAAAATAATATATTTATTTATAAGAGAAGAAAATTATAATTTCAATTACGTACTCTTTCAACTATGATGAGTTATATAAAGTAAATATTCTCAAATTGACCATGCAAAAGGTGACCCTAATAAAGGGGAATAATAGAATATATAAGATCAAATAAGAGACATATATTTGGAACTATCAGTACATTAAGAGCTAAAGTACATATAAACTACTATCATACCAGGGAAGTAATAAAATACAAAAAAAAATTATTATTAATAATGAGCAAATATATATCCTCGTCTCGCTCAAAGAACTCAAAGAATTACATGGCAAGAATGGACTAGATAGCTAGATAGTTGAGAAGATGTACATGCATCACTTTCAATATATGTTGCACTTAATTACATGGTGATCCACAATTAGTATTCATCAATGAATAAGCTTCTGTTGCCTAAGTTTTTTAGGATGTTATCTAAAGTACAGTATATATATTAGGCACATCTAGGGTGCATCCAACTATAAAGTTTGCATAGCTTTTTCATTTGTTGTACTATATTTAGGTATTTATCATCATTCACACCAATAACAAGTTCCTTTGATATTGAAACTATAAGATTTTATTATTATTATTGAAGAGTACAAATGTTGGTTAATAAATACCCTTCGCACACACTATATATATAAATCAACATTTGAAATTCTAACTGAATGCTTATATAATCGAATTAAATTTTAACAGTGTAAAATCCTAATAGTTATGTGATGATTCTCAATCATCACATATATTAGTAAATTTTTTAACATGGGATTTATATATAAAGAAATGTCATGTGAGGTAGTTGAAAATGATTTTAAATAATTTAATATATTTGATTATTTTTTTAGCTCAATACATATTAATATCTTAATTATTATTTATATATAAAGATATTCTATGAGTAGTCATTATTTTTAACACATGAGTACTTTCTAAAATTAAATTTTATAATACGAGAAGAAATAATTGTGTTATTATACAAAAAAATCAATTATTCATATATAATATATGTAATAATATAAAATTTAGGATAATGTTATTTGAACAAGTGATTTTGACTAATTAAGTTCAATCAAGTAATTTATTTTTATGCTAAATAAAATATTATTTCGATGTCAAATAGTATAAAAAAATTGCATATAAATAAAGTTCTATTTGACATCAAAATAATCTTTTATTTAGTATAAAAATAAATGACTTGGTTGGACTTGATTGACCAAACCCACTTGTTAACATAGAACTATTATTATATTAGAAATAATTTAAATAACATATGAAATTATGCATAAATACCTAATAATTATTTTTATGATTGATATATATATAGTGTGAAAGTAGCTTGAGAAGAAATAATAAGTGTGATATAAGTACATTGTGGATGGAGACTGGTAATATAACATATTTAGGTGAGATAGTAATATGCTACTAGCTAGAGATTAAAAATGTAGAGTTGTGTTGTACACTATATTGAAATAGCCCTAGAAAGTAGTCACATCTAGCATCATTGTTGTCCGTAATGACTAAAAATAAGAAAATCTATGGAGAGCAAACAAAGACCAATAGGTAATCGGGTGAGCATATATGTGGTACTATCTAATCACATCAAATCTCTGCAAGTTTCTTCTCATGCCCATCATTTTGTTTTTAAACTTTTTAAGGTCATCTGTGGTCCATTTCTTCACATCAGATTTCAAAGGAATACTTGCTTTTTCCGTACTTTTGTTTTCATAAATCATGATAATTCTATCTTTTTTTTCCCAAAATTTGACTGCCATTAATTTTTTTTAAGTGAACATAAATAGGAGAAAAGTAATTTCATATGAATTACAATTATCAGCTGTCACTAAAATAGTTTGTTTAAATAATCTTGAATGTTAGTTCATGAACACAAATTGTAACCAAATGCATTGGTTTATCATAGGATGTGGACAAATGCTTTTTTTAACATCTATAAAAAAAAATATTATAAGTCTTATCAAGATTTACACCCACATATAAATTTAATGGTTTATTATTCTTCTTTTCATATTTTTTATTTTTTTTTCTTCACCAAAAAATTATCCAAAAATAAATTCTTTGAACTTTTTTAAAATATATATTTTATATATTATATATCTAAACTGAGTCATATGTAAATAATGTTGATGATTATATTTCTGAACTTTTGAAAACATCTAAACCTAAACATTTTTGGATGTTCATTAATTTAGTTAACAATTACCAATGACTAATACAAAAAAAAGGTTAAATTAAGAGTTAATTTACGCACTCTAAAAGCTAAATCAATTGATTTGCACAATCCTATAAAAGTTACCGCACACATGAAATAAAATTTACTGATAAATTGATTTTTCTGTTTTCTCCAAACAAACCCAAGCTACTTAGGCGCAATCATATACATAGAGGCCCAAATCATGGAGAGCCTCTTCAATATGGAATAGAAGACATTAACAGTGTTTAGTAGCCCAATAAGAGCCCAATGAAGAAGGACAAGATGTTATGTAAGTTTTTCTGAAACCCAAAAAGGCCCAACAAGAGCGCCAAAAATACAGTGCCCCGTAAAGGAAAGGGTTTTGGCGGGAAATCGTTGACCCGACTTCTGATTTTCCCGCCATAAAACAGCGCGAGCGTCCATATCGGTTACCATTACCACCATTACTGAGAACACAGCCGAAGTTACAAGCTTCGCTAGATTCACTACAGCACCGAAACCGGAAAAGAAGAAGAAGAAAAATGGAAGCTTTCGGTGGAATTTTGGTTGATGAGAAAGCCGTCAGGGTCGAAAACGCTTTCCTCCAATTCCTCAAGAGGTATCGTTACGTTATACTTCTTCTTCTTCTACTTCTTATTCTTCAGTGATGCTAACTTTTTGTTTCTTTGGGGGTAAAAATGGAAAATCAGCGTCAGGTCCGGGAACCGGAACGAGCTCCACTACGAGGCGGAGATAGAAGTGATGAGGGCCAACGAATCCAGCACAATGTTCATCGACTTTGAACACGTCATCAATTTCAGTGTCCTCCTCCAGAAAGCTATCTCTGATGAATATTTGAGGTTTTTTTTTCTCCCTCTCTTTTTCAAATTGTTGGAACCCTAATTTTTTTTTTCGGTATTTTTAGGCACTGAGATTTTTTTTTTAATTTTTTAATTTTTTTTTTTTTTGGTGGTGGTAGATTTGAGCCTTATTTGAAGAATGCTTGCAAGAGGTTCGTTATGGAGCTGAAGCCTACCTTCATATCTGATGATAACCCCAACAAAGACATCAACATTGCCTTCTACAACCTTCCAATCGTTAAGCGGTGTGTAAATTCCCCCATTTCAATTTTCTATTTAAAGAAAAAAAATAGGCGCTTAATTGTTTTTTATTTAATTATTTTTTACTTCAGTTCTATCTTCCAAGTTTCTTTTGGTTATATAGCTTGTTGATTCAACTGCAGATTGAGGGAACTAACCACATCAGAAATTGGTAAACTAGTATCCGTGACTGGGGTCGTAACCAGGACCAGTGAGGTTCGTCCTGAGCTTATCCAGGGGACATTCAAGTGCTTAGACTGTGGTGGTGTTGTAAAGAATGTGGAACAAGAATTCAAGTATACAGAGGTGATTAATAAATAATAATGACAGTTATTGCTCTTTTAACTATTGGTACATTACAAATGTCTTTTTGTCTGATGCTGATTTTGATCTTTATATGACTATTCTTGTTTTGATGCATCGGCACTGCAGCCCACGATCTGCCCGAATCCAATGTGTAACAAACGACTAAGGTGGATACTCATGCGCCAAGAGAGCAAATTTGCAGATTGGCAACGTGTGAGGATGCAAGAGACTTCCAAAGAGATACCTGCTGGGTCGCTGCCTAGGTCGTTGGATGTTATTCTTCGTCACGAGATTGTGGAACAGGCCAGGGCTGGTGACACGTGAGTCTTGTATTCGACAAACTTGCTTTAACTAGCCAAATTGTGCTAAAGCTCAAAATTGGAATTTCATATAATCATATTATGTTCCCTTTCAGGGTGATTTTCACAGGGACTGTAGTTGTTATTCCTGACCTTTTGGCATTGGCATCCCCTGGAGAGAGATCAGAATGCCGCCGGGAAGCTTCTCAGCGCAGGGGTCCTGCAGCTGGAAATGAAGGTGTTAGGGGCCTCAGGGCTCTTGGAGTCAGAGACCTCTCTTACCGCCTAGCATTTATTGCCAACTCTGTTCAGGTTAGATTGGTGTGGTTTGTTAATTGCAACTCTTGCTTTTTCATTTATTGTTTTGTTGATACTGATGCTTCTTCTAAATGGTTTATATCAGATTTGCGATGGTAGAAGAGATACTGACATCCGAAATAGAAAGAAGGATTCTGATGATGATGATATGCAGTTTACTGTTAGTTCAGCATTCCCTTTATCTATATGCATTATTGTTGTTATATCTTCATCTGGTTTAGGTTTGATTTTGTATTTATTGTTACAGTTTTGGTACAATAAAGCACACCATTATATAATCTCCATGTGACCATGTTATAACTTGTATGGCACCCATTTGTGTTTTATTTGAAAGTTTCTTTCAAATCTGACATGGGAAGGCAAACTATGGAATATGCCATTCAGAATTGGAACAAGCATTTGTATGCACAATGCATGGACAAACACATACAAAGTTTTCAGTTTGTTTACATTCTTAAAGCATCTATTAATGAGGGGAAAAAAATTAGGGGCACCATGTCTTGCCATTTTAAAAGTTCAGTGTCTTTCATGATCATGCCATCTGACCATACCCATGTCTCTACTGCATAGAACTGTTGTTACCTCCATTATGAAACACATTGGATGCTTATGTCAATTGTCAAGGACTAATCTTGCATGTCCACTGCAAAACATGATTTACTATTTATTTATATTTGCTTTAATCAAGTGATAGTTTAGGTTAATCACTATTACCCACTGTATTTCCCTGACATGACCTATACTTTTTTTTCATATTTGCAACCTGTTGATCGTTTCCCCTCTTTCCCTTCTCTTTGTATAGTGAAGTTCTTAAATCTTAACCTGATCCATCATTTCTCTCTACATGAGTGCATATGGATATATATGGTCCATTTTCTCCATAATATCTGAAAAAAATAATAATAACTAGCCCCGTATTTGGTTTGTGGTTTTACAGACACAGGAGCTGGATGAAATACAACGAATGAGGAATATTCCAGATTTCTTCAAAAAACTTGTTAACAGTGTTGCTCCAGCTGTTTTT
>JASCZI010272197.1:38694-50959 GCA_036250425.1 Stylosanthes scabra
CGGTGTCCACAAATTAACTCATGAAGGCATCAACCTCAGAGGAGATATAAATGTTTGCATTGTTGGGGATCCCAGCTGTGCAAAGTCTCAATTTCTCAAGTACCTGATTTTTTCCTTTTCTTCCTTTTTTCCTTATGTTTTTATTTTTAATCTTTATACTGGTTTACGCTGATTGAATGACTTGTATATACTTGTTTATTATCTTAGGTATACTTCAGGCATAGTTCCAAGATCTGTTTATACGTCTGGGAAATCATCATCTGCTGCTGGCTTGACTGCAACAGTTGCTAAGGAACCAGAAACTGGGGAGTTTTGTATTGAGGTAAACGGCATAACTCATTTATGCTTCTGGGTTTAGAAAGTAATTATGGTCTCAATTAAGGTTGACAGGGCTGCCTCGTGAGATATTTTTAACTTCACAACTATTTGAAACCTGTCACTATTGTTGTAATTTGTCTTTGAGTGGCATGTCATAAGTACATATAAAATGAAAAACATATGTTTGATACACACTAAGAATATAGTTAGAACACGATGTGCATGTGAAAAGCTTTTCTACCCATCTTGGATTGTGAATTCTAGGCATGGCACACTTTATGCATGATCGCAAAGAGGATTTTACATTGAACAACCTGCATAAAGTGTAGCATGATTGCCATATATGCAACGTGGCTGAGAGGCAACGCCCAAGTTAGCCATGAAAGAACCAAGATGGGGAGGTTATGTCTTTATATTTTATGGTCATGCTATTAACCAATATAATTGACTTTGATGTTTTTCTCCTTATATGTGGAAATTTCTTTCAGGCTGGTGCTTTGATGCTTGCAGACAATGGCATTTGCTGCATTGATGAATTTGACAAGATGGACATCAGGGATCAGGTAAGACCTTAGACATGTGCTTTGTAATTGGTATTGCATGGTCATGAATTGGAAATGATCTCATTTGGTTCGTTTGAAGGTTGCAATTCATGAGGCTATGGAACAACAAACAATTAGTATCACAAAAGCAGGAATTCAAGCGACACTTAATGCCCGTACTTCTATTCTTGCCGCTGCCAACCCTGCTGGGGGACGCTATGATAAGTCTAAACCACTTAAGGTGATTTCCAATTATTTATACAAAATACGTAGGTCATTGTGGCACTCATCTACAGTACAACGTAGCCTAATTGCTTTGGTTTATTTTTTTCAGTACAATGTGGCTCTTCCACCTGCCATACTCTCAAGGTTTGATCTTGTATATGTTATGATTGATGATCCAGACGATCAGACAGATTACCACATAGCTCATCATATTGTAAGAGTTCATCAAAAGCGTGAAGAAGCTCTTACCCCGACGTTCACCACCGCACAACTGAAGCGTTATATAGCTTATGCAAAAACTCTCAAACCAAAGGTTTGGCTTGTTGATGTCTTTGGGAGATGCTTTCCTGAATCAAGATAATTTTATCTATACGATTCTCATTTAGCCTGATTAATGCAGCTTACGGCAGATGCCAGAAAAATACTAGTAGACTCTTATGTTGCTCTTCGCAGAGGTGATACAAATCCTGGGAGTAGGGTTGCATATCGAATGACAGTTAGGCAGTTAGAGGCATTAATCAGGCTGTCTGAAGCCATTGCACGATGTCATTTGGAAACTCAGGTGATTTTGGGGAGATTCTTATCATTAATGTATTTAACTTGCTATATTTTTCTTCCCTAGTCTAAATATCATTTTTTAACAGGTGCAACCTCAACATGTTAACTTAGCAGTAAAGCTGCTGAAAACATCCATAATAAGGTTGGACAAATACCCTTTTTCTAATTTTTATTTTATGAGCTTGATTTTGTTCTAACTGCATTTTTTTTTATAACTTTCTCCCCTGCAGTGTGGAGTCCGGTGACATTGATCTATCTGAGTTTCAAGAAGAGAACCAGGGTGAAGATGGTGACAGAAATGATAATAATGGGGATGACGGGACTGGTATTAAAAGAGAACCTGGTAATCAAGAGGGAACTGAGCAAGCTGCTGGAACAAATGGTTAGATGTCACTAATCATTTTTCCTTTAAATCTATCATGATAAGAGCCTATAAGCTTAAATCATTGCTTCAACTCTTGCAGAAAATGCAGCAGATGGATCTAACCCCCAGCCAAAGAAACTAATCATAAGTGATGAATACTTTCAGAGAGTGACCCGGGCACTCATCATGCATCTTAGACAGCACGAAGAAACTGTCCTGCAACAAGGTGCCACTTGAAATGTTTGCTATTTTTATTGAATATTTACTTCAATTGCTTGAGCTCTGGTAAAGGACTTGTTTGCCTAACATCAATAGTTAATTGTACAAAGAAACTTTTTGCTATGAATATAACTAACTCTTATGGGGTGTCCAATATACTGAAAACTGAAATTTATGCTACTTGTGAATGCTGCAGGAACTGGATTGGCTGGACTAAGGCAACGAGATTTGATTCAATGGTATGTAGACCAACAAAATGAGAAAAATGCTTACAGCTCTATGGAGGAGGTTAAAGCAGAACTTTCCAGACTCAAAGCTATTATAGAGGTATAAATTTGTTTACATCCTTCCAAGAATTACACTTATTTTGCCGTCAAACAAAAAAACACATTTATTTTGGACATGGATATTCCACAATAACTTAACTCTGTAAATCACTGTAATGTTGTACTGCAGAGTTTAATCCGAAGAGAGGGCTATTTGATAGTGCTGGATGATGGTATGCAGGAAGCAGCCGAAGGTGCGGCTCCAGAGCACGTATCTAGAAATGATCGAATTTTAGCCGTGGCTCCTAATTATGTCATTGATTAACAGCTTAATGATGTGAGAACTAAGAAGTTATTTTTCATTCATATTGTTGCAGTGATCTGGGGATTCCTTATTTTATAAGCGTGTTCCCAGAAATATGTTGGAAAACTGTGATGTTTATGTAAGTAGGAAAAAATATTTGTCACCAAGGAGGGGCACACAAAATACCCAAGTAAAATTTCCTCCAATGTCTGGTCCTTTCACTTGACAAACATATATTGTAACTTAACTTTGGTAACTAGATTAGGAACAGTGTTTATACTGTGATGCTGATGTAAGAGTTGAATGAATGTTTTCATTTTACACTGAATTAAATTTTGTTTAATGCTGATTGCAGCCATAAGGAAACTTTTGCCAACTAAAGCTTAGTAATTGTCTACATGATGTCCCGAAAGTAAGTCCAAGTACGTGTTGGCTAAATTTTAAACTGTACATCAAAACATAATGTTTTTATAGTAATAAATGAATATGAACTAGGTTAGCCTTCATTTTTATCAGTTTGCCTTTTCTTATCAAGGAGAATTATACCTAACTACTACATAGCTGTTATTTTCAATTCGGGGCAACATTACCGTTATGAGATATCAATTAGGGTCCCTTTTGTTCAAACATCATGCAGAAGTCACTATAGTTTTAGTGAATGTGAAAAACAAAGAATAGTGGTATGTACCTTGAATTGAAGGGCATCCCTACCCCACAAGTGAAAGACACCTTCAACTCTAATTTCGTTTCAAAACAGTACTTCTTTACAGTTAACACGCCACAAAATTTTTGTACTATTGTTTTTTGCTTAGCTAGTTGGTTATCTTGTCCTAATTAACCCACCGATTAGTCCAAGCCTTAATCTGCAAACAAACTTGAATTTTTTTTTAATAGAATTTGAATTCATTGGAGGCGTGATTGCAAGAACCAGCGAAGCCATGTGCCAGGTTTCACATCAGAAGCTAGCACAGGTTCATTCTTGTCCTTAATGGCACTATGCATACACAATATATAAATTGACACAGCCAAACTATGTGTTACAGATCAACATCAGTGGCATCAAAATTAATATAATTAAAGAATTTTAAAAAAATGATAGATGACATAAATACAAAATGCCAGGGACCCCACGTATGATATTTGCCACCTATGGTATGAGTTGATTGCCAGCTGTCACTTCCCCCCACAAAAACATTTGTTCCCTTTTATACCCCTGTGGCTCCCCACATATTTACCACCAACACCCTGTCTTTGAAGCATGTCAATCATATCTGTTAGACCTAACTCTTCTATATCTCAAAATATATAAAATAGTTGAGAATTTACAGTTGTGTCCTTGAATAATGTTCGATGTTTACGTATGATACTAGTTGCATGGTCCGACATGGAAGGGTAGTAAGGTCATTTCAGTATTAGCAAGTTGGCTGGCTTGAATGGGAAAGCGGTCATGCACGTAATTAGGCTGGAATTTGAAGGGCTACTTGTTTGGTTGGAACTTGGAAGTATATGTGTTTTAAATGTTTCTATGTTTGATTATGTGCTGGAGAGTGATATATATACATATTTAAAAAAAAACTTTATATTATATATATGTGGCTTAATTTGAAGGGACAAGTGGCTGGAACAGTGCTGCATTGAGTTAGACTTTGATAGTTTGATTTTGTTAAGGACCAGAGAGAGAGAGAGAGAGAGAGAGAGAGAGAGAGAGAGAGAGAAGAAAGATGGGGTATTGGAAATCCAAGGTGCTTCCAAAGATCAAGAAAGTTTTTGATAAGAATGGCACCAAGAAAGCTGGTGCTGCTGAAGCCTGCAAGCTCTTTGATGACTCCAAGGTTAGTTAGTTTCTCTTCTAATTAATTAGCTTTGATCATGAATTAAATCTTAAGTATATATGTAACTTGTTAGTATTTATATGCATAACGGCAGTGTTTTTATTTGTTCAGCTGCTCTACACCCATCATAGACTTAGATATTAATTATAATTGTATATGCCATAATAACTATCCTAAAGTATTACATATAATTAAGCATATAAGAAATATTTATTTGTCAAGAAAATCCACAGAAGTTCGTGTGTTATGGCTTATTGGTGCTTGTTTTATTAGGAGGAATACAACAACGCGTTTGAAGAGAACAAGACTGAACTTCAAACAAAAGTAACTGAAATATATGAGTCTTCATCAACTGAAGTCAAGGTATGATGATCATATATATATATAAAACATGAAACATGCACACACAGCCACATAAGATCCCCAACTATAATTATAAGTCTTTTGCTAATTAAAATTCACATCCTCATCTCAGAGTTTGGTAAAAGAACCTAATGAAGCAGGACTAAAGAAAAACTCCACAGCAGTCCAAAAGTTCCTAGAAGAGCTTGTTAAAATTGGTGATGTATTTTTAGCCTTTTTTTTTTTTAATCTTCATATATTTATTACCAAAAAGTTGCAATACTAATCCAGATCTCTGTTATTAATTTTATTTATCTGAATCATCAGATTTCCCTGGATCAAAGCCAGTGAGTGAAGCAAGTTCCAAGTTTGGACCAGCTTTGGTTTCAGGCCCAGTTTCCTTTGTGTTTGAGAAAGTTTCCACTTTCATAGTCACAGAAGAGAAAGTAGAGAAAGTTGAGGAGGCCACTCCTACTACTACAACAGAAGAAACAAGTGGTGTCAAAGAGAGAGAAATAGTGGTTGAAGAAGGAGAAAAGAAGAAGGAAGAGGCAGAGGAGAAAACAGAATCAGTGGATCCACCATCATCTGCAGCAGAAACAGTTGAAGAGAAACCAGCTGAAACTACAACTACCCAAGAAGTTGCAAAAGAAGAAGAGAAACCTGCTGAAGCAGCAGAAACTTCATCAGCTGAGAAAACTGCTGAAGAACAACCAAAACCTTGACAAATTTCCCCGATTTCAATCTTACATATATCATCACCATATATACATATGTATATGTGTGTGTATGTGTATTAGTATAGTGTGCATAAACACTCAAATATTGTTTGTTACACACCATTACTATTATTCTCTTATATTCTTTAAATTTTGTATCCTGTAATTCATTTGGGTTTGTTTATTGTTATTAATTTTTTCCTTTATGATGGATAATTGTTTGTTAATTAATGTGAATGTGAATGCTCATTATTTGTACATCATTTTGTATTTATTTATTTATTTTATTTCTGAGTTAGGGAATAGGGAAGTGAGGTGGGTTTTTTTGGTTCATTAATAAACCCTTCTTGTCTCTGTCATTCTTTTCAATCAACTATGAAACTGAGAACTGATCAGTTATGTGAAAGACTGAAACTCCTCTTTGAATTGGTATCTACCCACATATTCTGCTATTTATTTTTATTTTATATATATAGTCTATGCATATCTTTTGCCATTAAATTAAATAAGGTATAAAAGCAATCTCATCTCACTCTCATGTATTAAAAGAAGTAAATAAATACACACTAACCTTTAAAAATTGAAAATTGGTTTCGTAGCACAAGATAAAAAAAATTTATAATCTAACTATTTTTCATAATGTGTTTAAATTTGTTCCTCAAAAAAAAAGTTTAATCCGTTACACTAGAGATAAATCTTTATCATAACTCGACTTTATTTTATCTTAATTCTAAATTTGTAACCGACGAGACTAATAAGTAATAACTATCACTGTAGACGTAGCATCAATGTCAATTGTCATTCATCTAATGTCTATATAAAACACTTTTTACCTCTCAAAGTTCTAAGTTATGAAATATTTTTACTATTCTAACTTCTAATACACTTCTCACACTTGACTTGAGTGTAGGAGTAAAAGAGAATGAGAGGAACTGTTAAATCAAATTGATGCATTAGGATGAATTTTGAAGTAACAAATTTAGCACTGTCCATGAAAGGATAACCGAATATGTATAAAAATTAAATTTTAATTATATTAAAAAATGTTTAATTATCACTAAATTAAACCCTGGCTCGCTTCCAAGTTCCAACACCGAATATGTAACGATAACCGAAAACAAAATCTGATATAAGTAATGCCTCACAATTATAATAATTGTAAAAGGATATTTTTTTTTTAAAAAAAGAAAAAAGGAAAGAAGAAGAAAAAAAAATTGTCACTTTTGGCACCAATGGCTGCTTTGTATTCCAGTGTCACAGAGGAGGATCTGAACGGTTTTAGGTTCTCAATCGATCAAATTCAAACCCTAGTTGTCAAGGTGAACCTTGCTATACTACTAATTACTACTCATAATAATTCAAAACCAATTCTTTGTTTAATTATCTATATATCTTTGTGGATTATTAATTTGTCCACCATAATTGATATATAATTCATGTGTTGATGATCCGTTAAATTCTTATTTAATTACATTTCATGTTTAGGATCTAACATTACTCATTCACATCACATGTACCTGATGATGAAAATCTTCAAAATCCCTATTGAAATTTTCTTGATACGAGATAATGCTGCTGATTTCTTGTTTTTTCTGCTTTGTTCTTCACTTCTTGTTTCCACATAATTTTACTCAGTCTTGTTGTGTTTTAACTCTTTTATTATCAGCTGCTACTCCAAGAAGAAAATGTTCTCCATGTTTGTTCATGCAATGTGGGATAGTGTAGCAAACCCTGTGGCATTGTAGTTTTTGTCAGTCAGGATTAAAATTGACTCCTCATATGTGGATGCAACCTATTTTGGTTTGAGTTTTGAGTTTAATTTTGATATATTGTTGTTCAATCAAATTTTTTCATTTAGATTGTTGAGTGTGAAATGTAACTACTTTTGTTAACGCGATACTATGCAATTAGATACTAGTATACCCGTTTTACATCGATACCTATGGTTCTTAAAAATTAAATTCTTAAAATTTTATGTCTTCATGTACAATTTATTGTTTGTTCATGGTCAAGAGTTGGATGATCAAGGCTCCAACACCATCATAATTTGAGTTTAGGTGTTGGGCTGAAGCCTATTGAGCCAAAATGTTCATTGTCTTTTTGTTTTTCTTATTGATATCAAAACTTGCTGCTGGCAGTTTAGTTCCCTCTAAATGTTCTCTGATCTGTATTTTTATTGGTTTGCAATAAAGTCTCTCACATCTAAATGGATTTCTTTTTGAAAGAAGTAGGTTGCTTGATTTTTGTGCAAAAATTTTATTAAAATGGTTCTGTTAGTATGAGATTAAGTTCCTTGAGTAGTGTTTTATCCTCCTATATTGCCTGTTTTCATAATCCCTATGATTAGAAGTTTTGCTTCAAAGCTAACTAGCTAAGAAGGATGGGGGATATTGGATCTTGGTAATTTTGTGTCTAAACACATTGCATTATTTAGGAAATTGTTATATTGTTTTCATGATTTCCTTTGAAATGTTTCCTTTGTTGTAAAGCTAGAAGCTAATCTTAATTGGGTTATTAGTAAAACAAGTAGAAATTTCATCAATATATGAAGGTATAGGGACCTAGCTCATGTTAAGTATGGAATTGCTGTTATGCTTGCATATGTGTGTTAATATTTATTTTGGTTTTATTTGAAAATGTGTTAGCAAAAAATTGATTCTTTGTGTATTGTGCTCAATGCAGCTAGAGAAGCAAGTAAATGAGGTTGAACAGTTCTATCAATCCACTGATTTTAAAGTTAATAATTCCAAAAACAAGGGTGAAAAAAAACATCTTGTTGGAACTAAGAAGCCACTGCAAGGTGAATCTGATGCTGCAAAAGGAAGGGAAGAACTCATGCGCCAGTTTTCCATTATATTGCGTCAGGTAATTGCTAATACTCTACAGCTACATTTAAGATTTCATGTCTATTGTTGGATTAAGATGAAATCATGGAATTCCAATGTATGTTATCAGCTGCATATCTTGCTTGAATATGAATTTTGTTATACTTAAATTAATGAATTGAATTCGAACAAACAATTATCCATTAAGGACAATTTTGTGGTGAACCTACCATTCCAACTGAATTTAAGAGTCTAAAAATATGAAGCTGACTTAGGAACTCATCATCCTACTTTTACCACTAAACATCTAAAAAATGAAGCTCCAATGAACCTTTGTTCTGCTTTCACTGGTAGAAACCATTTATATTGATGAACTCATTTTAGGGAAATATCCCCTTATGGGCTAGTTTCATTCAGATTAAGAAAAACTGATCAATTTTCTTTTTTGTTGCTTAAATAACTGACTGCTTTAGTGTTGAATTTTGTCAGTTCTGCCAAGTTTAATTGTTATACATTCATTGCTTCACAGATTACTCAACATGAATGGGCTTGGCCTTTTATGGATCCTGTAGATGTTGAAGGTCTGGGACTGTATGACTATTATGAGGTGAATATTTTTCTTTTTCTTTTTCTTTTTTGGTTTTGGTTATACTCTTTTTTATTTAATTTTTAAATTTCCCTTCCCATAGGTTATCAATAAGCCTATGGATTTCAGCACAATAAAAAGAAAAATGGAAGCTAAGGATGGCTCTGGTTATAAGAATGTCAGGGAGATATGTTCTGATGTAAGGTTGATTTTTAAGAATGCAATGAAATACAATGATAAAAAGAACGAAGTCCATGTTATGGCAAGGACATTGCTGAACAAGTTCGAAGAGAAATGGCTTCTCCTGTTGCCTAAAGTTGACCAAGAGGTACTGTTTCTCCCAAAATCTTATGAGTGAAAGATTACACATAATTTAAAGGGTTGCATATATATTGAAATAACAGTGTTTTCATTTGTTCTATGTAACTTTTTATTTCTTTATTATGTTAGGAAAGGAGACGTTTCAAGGAAGAAGGCGATGCACGGTTGGTCACGCAGCTTGCACAAGAAGCAACTTATGCCAATACGACTAGGGAATTATCCGTTAAGGTTGATTGATTATTTTCTTTCTAGAATCATGTTTTAAATCAATTGATTGATTTTACTTAGGAGTATGCTTTATGCCAGTCATTTGATCTTCTTCCTGTTGTTTCAGCTGGACAAGGTTGATATGCATTTGAAGAGTCTTAAAGCATTGGTTATTCAAAACTGCAGGTTTGTAAACTAGTAACCTCATATTGATGCCTCTTGATGATGGTCAAATTGCAATAGATGTGTTATAACTGACATGTATAACAACCTACATCCCCCTCCAAGAAGATTTGAATGATAAAAAGTATACCCCATGACTCTTTTAGCATTGCTAAATGTTGCTGAAATTTCTGCAGGAAACTCTCATCTCAGGAGAAAGTTCTACTTGGGACAGCTCTCCCAAGGTTGTCTCCTGAATACCTCATCAAGGCATTGCAAATAGTTCATGAAAACAATCCAAACTTCCAACCTACTGCTGAAGTCGTAGAGCTTGACATTAATTCTCAGGTCAGCTACTGATTTTTGCTATCAACCATTTTCCAGTTTTGCCTTTGCTTTCCTTCACTCATTAAGTTGTTCCGCAAACATGCTCTTTCTCGCTGCTAAACTTTTTTTTTCTGCTAATTTATACAGAACGACTACACACTGTGGAGGTTAAACGTTTTTGTAAAGCACGCATTGGAAGTTCAGGGAAGAACTGCTGCAGGCACAGGTGTCGACCATAATAATAAAACTGAGAATAAGAACTACTCCAAAAGGAGGAGAATTTTGTGATTCTCTTGGCAAGAGATCTTTTGAAAGTACTGAAAAACCTATAGGAATTAGCTATTAGTAGAGTTGGGTAATGCAGTAGGATAGGATCATTCTGTAAAATCATTTGTGATATGATCAATGAGTAGTTTGTGTCTGATAATGTTCAACAAATCTAAAGGTGTACAGTTTCATTTGGTCTATTTGGTTGGTAGAATGAAATGGTAATATTTTCTATGATTCTTTTTCAACTGAACGTTAAATTGATTCTTTGAGATATCTCTTTGGCGATTGACATAACTCTTTTATGCATTGTTTTTCTGCATAAGATCTCATTTTTATTTAATTTTTAAAAAAGGACCTAATATGTACTTCTTTTCAAGAGTTAAACAACTCTCATTTCTTTTCAAGCAAGATGGCATGTGTGTTCCAAGTCATAACTTCTTTATGCAAACTCCCATTCAAATTGTTCTTAGACAGATTCAGTAGCTGCAGTCTTGGCAACTTCAAGAATCTCCTTCTTGAAGTTGACAAGTAAAATCTGCACAATCAAAATAGATGCAAGATATTTGATATTATGGCGATTAGCAATAATCATCAACACAGTTATCCATCAAATGGAGCAATTCTAACCTTATTAACTAGTCTCATCTCATACAACCATCAAATTACCTATAACAGCCTAGTTGATTAATCAAACTTGAGACAAGTCAAAGCCTGTATGGAACTCAAGCCTTACTTTATTAAATTAAGAGCAAAAACAGCTATATGAAGTAAACAATATTGGTTTTTCCTCTGCCTAAACAAGGATCCTCAAAAGAAGCACATACAGTTCCAATTTTTCAATTCAAATGCTGCATTAACAACAAAGCACAAATACAACTAACCAACCCAACCAAAAACACATGTATCATCAATTGAGAGCACCAACCCCAGTACCACTCTTGCGAGCAAGTTTTGTCCACTCAGTATGGAAAGCTCCAGGGCGATCAATCCTCTCGTAGGTATGAGCTCCGAACAAGTCTCTCTGAGCCTGAACAAGGTTAGCCGGCAGCCTCGCCCTCCGGTAAGTGTCAAAGTAAGAAAGGCTTGCACACATCCCAGGAGTGCTGATCCCGGCCGAAATGGCCAACCCCACGACCCTTCTCCACGCTGCCTGCCTCTGCACCATCTCCTTCGCAAACTCCGGGTCCACGATCAAGCTCGCCAAGTTCGGATTCCTCTGATAGGCCTTCTTGATCCTATCCAAGAACACAGCTCTTATGATACAGCCACCTTTCCAAATCCTAGCCAACTCTCCCAAATTCAAGTTCCAACCTTTCTCATTACTCTTGGCCCTCAACAAGTTCATCCCCTGAGCATAGCTGCAAATCTTGGAAGCATACAATGCCTGCCTCACATCATCAATCAAGCGCTTCTTATCGACCCCAACCCTCGCGGCCGATCCAATATCCTCACTCATCCCAGCCTCCTTCAAAACACTTGCAGCATTCTCCCTCTCCTCCTTCAACCCACTCAAGTACCTGCCATCCAATGACGCGGCAATGGTCGGCGCCGCAACAGAAAGCTCAGCCGCCTGCTGAACAGTCCACTTCCCAGTACCCTTCATGCCAGTCTTATCAAGAATCTTATCAACCAAGAAACCATCACCACCTTCCTCATCCTTCACCTTGAAGATATCAGCAGTAATCTCAATGAGGAAACTCTCAAGCTCCCCACGGTTCCACTCAGCGAAAATCTCAGCAAGCTCAGAATTAGACAAACCACCAACATGCTTGAGAACATCGTAGGCTTCAGAGATTAACTGCATGTCACCATATTCAATTCCATTGTGAACCATCTTCACGAAGTTTCCAGAACCACCCTCGCCGATGTAAGTGACGC
>JASCZI010272198.1:22998-50562 GCA_036250425.1 Stylosanthes scabra
TTAGGATAAATTGATCCAAATTTTTTTATTAAGATAATTTAATCATTTTTATTTCATTTCATTTATTTGGGTAACTTGTTCTTAGTTCAATGAGATTTTATGATAGATATAAATATATTTAATAATTATGTATTTTCTTGGTTTCAAATAAATAAATTTTAGTTATAAAAAAGTATTGACAATTTTATATGATTTAATTTGAATAAGTAAATATTTAGAGTTTGATACTCTAATTTTATTAACAAAGAAAATTTATTAGATTAATTTTATTTCTATAATTTAGTGGTCGTCTTAAATTAATTTAGTAAATTCACAAATAATTATTTTATGTTGCTAAATTATATTTATCTTAGATTTTTATTTTAAAAAATAAAGAGCACCACTTAGACATTCTCCTTCTTCAAGAAGCTACCTAAAATCCAAAAATTATTTCCTTACTCATTAATTTTATTGGAAACTTTAAACCATACTTGACTCCTATATGATCTACCAATTAAGCCTAAGCCTAACCCTAATTTACACACACAGAGAACAACCTCTTTTCTTTCAGCAGCCACCGTCCTCTCATTTCTCTTCTCTTCCACGTACAACACAACAACAAACACAATGCACACACTCACCCTCTTTCACGTTCAACCAGGGATGGATCTAAGGGATGGATCTAAAGGGGCCAGCATAGGCCTTGGTCTCAAAGATTTTTGAAAAAAATTAATAAATATATATAATTTTATTTGTATATAAGATAACTTTATATTAATAATTCAATTATTAAATATATGTAATTTCTAGCATAATATAATTAGAATTCTAATTTAAATATTATTTATTTTTAATAATTGAATGACAATTAATCATATATAAATAGAATTTAAAGAAAGTTTTTTAAATATTTTAAGTTCTAAAAAAAATTTGATGTCAATTCTATTATCAATTAATTTTATGATATATTGTCTGTATATTTTTTTAATGCATTTTAGATTATATAACTTGTAAGTAGACTTTATTTTAAATTTGTATACTTCTGGTTAGGACTAGAAGTAAGTCAAGTCACCTGATTAGCTAACTCGAGTTTATGAGCTCCTGAGCTTATAAACCGATAAGTTTGAGCCTGACTTTAAGATAATATATTAAGTGAGTCAGGCTTGAACTTTAGTAAGCACAGCTCATTGGCTTATGAGCTGACTCGATTATATATAAATTACTTATTATAATTATTTATATCAATAACATTCATTATTTATTTTATATTTTCAATTTATAATAAATATAATCACTTTAAACACTCAAAATTATAAAATACATATTTATTAAATATATGATAATGCATTGTTTTTTTATAATTCCGAATTGTAATATTTTTTATTTTATTTAAAGTTTAACAAATGATGAATACTTTTTATTTAAAATTACAAATTATTAATGAGTTAAGCCATAAATCGAACTCAATCTTTTTGAGCTAAGTTTGATAGGCCTGACTTAGCGACTTGACACGGCTCGACTCACTTCTAATTCTATTTTCGACCCCTGTAGAGTTAACTTTTTGGATCCGCCCCTACGTTTAATGTAACGACCCAACTTTTAGCACGTCATGACCAATGCTAAGAGCTGGATAGTTACGACTCTTGACTCTAAATACTATATATTATTTTATAAGCCTGTCGTAAATCTCCGTGGTCTATTAGACCGTCTTTAATTATCGATGTCAACAGAGAAACAGGAGACATACATAAATCACAAAATACACATAGTATCACATTACTACAGTATATCAGAAGAAGTCATACATCATCATAGCATCTTAGACTCATATAATAAGTATCATATCTAAATATACTGTACAACCTGATCCACACAGGGATCTCAAATACCTATACACCAGACTAGAAAGCCGTAAAGTCCTAACCCTCTGTAACATATACTATAGCGAAGGGACCACACTAAGCAACTCTAGATAATACTATGCCGAGAACCTAACAAACGATACCCGCTATGCATATACTCGCAAGAGTCCGTCTCCGCCACATCCTCCACTCCGTGTATAGATCTCAGCAGAAACCAGAACTATCGTAGGTTTGTATCGCTATCACCAGCAGCCCCTGTAGAAAACGTGAAGGGAAAGGAGTGAGAACCTAAGGTTCCCAGCAGGGGGATCTGAGCGAAACCCTACCGCAACTCTAATCTATAGTTTCCAACGTCTTGGTCTACTCGTCGTCTCTTCTCTAGACTTATAAGCTTATCTCATCTATCTAAAACTTATATTCACTTTACCATAGACTTCTATCAAACACAGACAATAGGGAACAACAGAAAATGCACACAGAATCACAAATCACAAACAAAGAGATATGCACAAGCAAAAACAAATGTAAATGCGGCAATCAATATGATGTATGCCTGATCCTAGTGCAGGTCATGAGCTCATGCGTCGGTCCTATACCCGCGCTCGACAGATCCGAATCCTTTTTAATCAGATTGATTCCAACACTGTGACGAAATGTGCATCTAGCACTATTGCCATCATGGGGGTGAGCCATGGCGCTCAAGGCATAATAAATATAATTAACGTTAATCCCACATGTCACAATGAGGAACATCGCCACGACCGTATCCGGGGAGCGCTCCCACCACGGCTACTAAGCATCTCGACCATATCTGGGGAGCGATCCCTTCATGGTTACTGCCATCGACCATGTCCGGGGACTGACCCTCCATGGCTACCCGATGTCTCGACCATATCTGGGGAGCGATCCCTTCATCGTTACTCATAAACCGGTTCAACCGACCCATTCCATTATTCACATAATTTCATAATACATTTTCAATGATCATACATCATCCTTTATCATTAACTTTGCAACTATGATCGTAGCGTTTCTTCGTGTTACTTTGCTCGGTTTCATCAATCATTGCTATATAATTTAAATTTAATCTTTTTAAAGAGTATTTATAATTTTAATACTATAGTTATATATATAAATATTTATTACTTATTTCACTTCTTAATTACATTAAGTTTCTAGTTTTTTTTAACTTAACCAACTAATCTTTTATATTTATACTTTGACCCCTATTTTGGTGAAACCTTATTTTAATCTTTTTATCATTTTTACTACTAATTTACCCTAGTAAAGCTACCGAAAATTACCTAAAGTTACTAATTTAGTTTACCACTTGCTTATAACTTCTTTTGACAACTCTTTTAACATTTTAATCATTAAAACATCACTAGTGTTGCCCTTGAATCAATATAACCAGCCGCTGGAAACTTTGGCCCAAAATTCAACTTTTCGAAAAAACATAGTAACTTAGAAAATTCGTATAAAATCAATATTTCGACCTGACTTCAATTCCTTTTGACCCATGATATTAGACACCCTAATTAAGCATTTATAATTGGTCCCATGACATTTGAGTCATCGAGCTGTTCGCAGTAATTTCCGCAAGATAACTGAATTCTGCGGGTATTACTGTTGAACAGTAGTAGGTAAACATTATGTTAAAAATCATAAACTCACTCAAATGGTATGAAACTTTACAGAAATATAGGGAACTCATGTATCAAAAAGTTCCATTTGGTTTTATTTGAAAATTATTTATATATTAAAAGATACGCTTGTTCAAAGTTCAGCCCTGGTTGCAGCCAGAACAGTTGCACCCACCAGAAACTAGCTTCAGTAAAACATTTTTATAAAATTCTATAAATATTGGATTGCTCTGAAATTTTACAGAGATGTTCTTAACTCATTCCCAAAACTGTAATTTTTGGCCCCTTATTAAAATCATTTATAGATTATGAATTATGAAATTTAGAAGCTGTTGGTCGGATTCTCGGACAAAACCAGTTTTGTTATAAACCACTTAACTTGTAAAATTCATAACTTTTAAACTAGATGTCGAAAATTTCTGAAATTTTAGGGGGATATTTTAGACATCTTAAAGAGTTATAAAAAAATCGTTTGGCTCAATTTGATGGAGTAGGTTACTGCCAGTAAAATCAGCAAGTTGCTGCCTCAACAAAATCCTTAAAAATTTGTAACTTAAACTTGTATATCAAAAGAAAACACATCAAACACATCAAACATCATCAAAATCCGTCAAAACATTCACCCAACCTACTCCAAGATACCCAAAATCAATCATCAAACCTCATCAAAAGGTTAGTATATCAAGAAAACAATAACACCAAATATGGCTACTAAACTAGTCCTAACCCCTTACCTTTGTAGCTTCAGATTTTAGATGATTTTGTAGGTAGGAAATTCCACCCAAGAATACCTAAAACATATCAAACAATCATCACCACCATACTAGGCTTGCTAGCCAAAAACTTATGCCCATGAATATCGAAAGATTTTGTTAACCAAGCTTGGATTTTCTTGTTAAAAATGCTAAGTTACTTTGGTAAAATTTATAGTTAAATGGATTTATTTTTGAAATCAAAACAAGAAGACATTCTACGATTTGAAATCTGAAATTCAAGTCTTAAGAATCATTTTTAAAAGTGTTGAAAACTTATGTTTAAGAGGATGAGGTAGTTTAAAAGAAATGGAAATCTAGGAGTAGTTTTACCTTGAAATCAAGCTTGATATCTCTTTGAGGTATGCCAAGTAAGGCTACGGTTCTTGGCTGAAAATTTTGAAGTGTTGTTGGACTTGTGTATATGTGTTTCTTCATATGTGAGGTTAGTAAAAAAAATGAATGATTAACTTAGCAAAGTTTGGCCTTAAGGCCAAGTTACATCAAGGGTGAACTTGAGATTTACCCTTTGATGTTATCCCATTTTTACTAAATAAAGGCACATGCTAATTATCCTTTCATCAAGTGGCCAACTTGATAAAAAAAATCCAAGCCTTGGCCGAGCTTAGCTTGGTGTATCTCAAGGTGAATTTTTATTAATTAAAAAATTGTAAATATGTGTTATTATCTCTAATGTAATTATTACACTTTGACTTTAGCATGTGTAGAAATTAGACTAGATAAGCTTGTGAGTCTTGGTAATAATTTTTAATGGATGAGATTGAACGTTGTTGGCTGGTGGTGTATAAGTTTGGGGTAAAAATTTGAAATAAAAAAGTTAAAGGTAATTAGTAAAGTTTTCGGTAAACTGTATTCGATTCAATAAATAAAATAATTATTAAAATCAAGTAATTTAATCATTTTTAAGATAGTATATGTTTTAAATATGTGTATCCAAGCTTGGGTAAAAATTTGGTGATGATCAGATGAAGATTTCATCGAAAATCGATCGTTCCCGATTGAAACCGGCTAAACCAGCTTATTACCGCAGCGATAATAACGGACAATAAACCGGCTAGGTTTAATTAGGTGAAACGGCATCAAAATATATTTTATTGTCCCTAGAGCTATTTATGAGTAAAATGCTATACATAGAAACATGTTTCAAGTATTTTCGAAAACCGGGCTTTTAGGGGCATTTTGGTAATTTTGGAGAAGTTCGGGAAAAAGCTTGGTCAAATTTTTTTTTTATTTTTGCCTTTGATTCGCTTCATCGAATAAGCAAAAACTTATTCTGTCTCTTTTCAAAATTTCTCTCCGTAAACTCTGTAGAATTTATTTTCTATTAGAAACGGGATTTTACATTCAACCCACACAAAACAGCAACATGAGAAAAGAAAAGATAGGGAGAGCACGAGAGAGAGCGCGCTTGAAGGAGGAAAGGAAGGAGCTACACCACCACATCATTGTCACGCTGCCAGTGACGAAGAGAAAAAGAGACAATCGACGAGAAAGTTTGGAGAGAGAGAGAGAAGGAGCTCGCGACAGAAAAGAGGAGAGAAGGGAGCCACTCCGACGTGCCCTCACCACCGCTGGAGATCCTCTTACTGCTATCGTGGTGCTCATTTCCGCGAGAAGATGATGCATCTGCTGCAGTTTTGCTACCACCATTCTCGCCAGAGTTGATGGCGTTCTTACTGCTGCCATGATTCAACGCCATTGTCGTCGTTGCTGGAGCCTCTTCCATTGATGCCACAGATGACACATTGGAGGTTGATGCCACAACAGATTCAGATAATTTATTTTAATCAATTATTATTTCAGATAACTCTGGAGGGTTTCTTCCGACTTTTGCACGACTGAATAGAGGTTCAGACAGGTTTTTGGGAGTTTTCTCCGGGTGGTAAAATTCTTCAGGAAACTCTCAGATAGGTCGGAAAAGCTTTCAATGCAATTGGCGGGGAGGTAATTAAACCATGTCAGTGCATCATTTTTCAGGGTGATCGTGAAAGCTTTGCATTTTATGGCATCTGAGGCATTCACGAGTATCATTTTGTTCTCAAAAACATCCAGGTGATGTTTTGGATCACTAGTTTCGTTATAAGCCTCGATTTCCACTGGGTTTCTGAACTTCTTCGGAAGTTCTTCCGCGAGAATAGCGAGTGAGAAAGGATGCTTGTTTTTTTCCTTCACAGATGGACTGCCGATCACAGTTGATAGCTTCCAAGTGCGGTCGCGCGACTCTGCTGTTCTGTCATCATCATCAACAATAAAAGGCTTATTCTGGAGTCGTTCTTTCAGTGCATGCTCCATCTTTTCCGCCTCTTACAGCAAGGCTTGTTGCTTGTTCGCCATCGCCTCTGCTCTTTGCATTGCTTCGGTTGCAATTGCTGCCTCCCGAGTTTGTCTCGCTAAGAGATCTCTCAAGGCGGCTTCCAGCTCCTGGATAGTTTGGTTCTTTGGGATCATTCATTTTTCTGGGGTTATCTGGATTTCGCTGTCGTCTCCTCCTTCATTGTGGAGTGGGATCTCTGCCATCTCAGCAGTTCGATTCGTCTCGTATCGTTGTTCAGAGCTAGTTCCCCACAGACAGCGCAAATGTTAAGTTGTGCAAAGAACTTTCGAGTGTGAGAGACTAGACAACGAGAACAAGATAGAGAGAATGTGCCTTCCAAGGAACGAAGCCACCGGAAGAGTCCGGGGGCTTATCGCCGAGAAATGGGGTTAATCTGTGTGGAGGATAGCCCTAGAAGCTCATAATTAGAATTATGAGGTTCTAGGTCTAATATGGAGGTTTAGGGTTTAGAGAATGCGTACCTTGGGGGTTTTTCCCCCGGTTTATATAGTAGTAGGTGGTTAGGATTCTTAGGAGATCCTACCTGATCATATCGAATCTTTCCTTATTTGGTTTGATCCTTACCCTTGTGGGCCATATGTTGCTGATACGAGATGGGAAATTGGGCCTTTATGGGCCAGTCCGTAACAGGTTCTAAATGCAACTACCAATAACAAAACCTAACCAATCCCATTTATTTTTGCTTCATTTCTCTACCACTTGCTCTAGCAAAGCAAATATGATGCTTCCTAATGCTTATAAGCATTTTGTAGTAATTCTTAAACATGACAAGGGCTGCGACGTCCCAACGCAGGAGCATGGAGGGAACAGTGGCGGAGGCAGCATTTTTGGGTAGATACGACATTGTTATTGACTGAGCATTGATGGGGGAGGAGGACATCGTATGAGTGACCAATTGTAACATAGCGCTGCACATGCGCAAAGGTGGCGAAGTGGTTAATGACTATAATAGAAATCTGGAGTAGAGAATGTGGCTATGATAGAATCTGAAGCAAAGGTTGGTAGGTGCCGCTCCTTCTTTTGTCATCAGCCTTGGCTTTAAAATAGAGATTTTTACCAAGGATGAATAAATGAATGATGGAGCAGCCATGGAAGTGTGGTTAGAGAATGGAAATGTTAGGGTTATCTTTTGATATTTTAAATTTTTAATGAGGACATTTTTGGTATATCAATTTTTATATGCCAACTATGAGAATGGAATTGGAAATCAGATATATTTTGATCTGAATTGTATTTAACTTTAAAATGAGAATTGAATTCTCACTAAAATTGAAATTTATATGTTTTTTTTATACCAAAATATGGAATAGAATTCCAATTCTGCAGAGAATTCTATTCCATGAGTTGTCAAACAAATTTGAATGTTTGGAAAAATAATTAATTTCACTGAGAATTATAACTTTTAAGCACCGATATAGCTAACAAAATGTTTTGAATAACAATTTTAAAAACAAGATATTTTAATTTCAACATTAATACATTAATACATTATTGTTTCCTATTTTCCTTAGAACGTGTAGTTCTCTTAAACCCGATTAATGGTAGGGCTGAGCACGGGTCGGTTTGAACCGGGTTCAACGTGAAAACAAAACCGAACCAATTAAATTCTAATTGGTTCGGTTTGGTTCGGTTTTTGCATTTTTTCTATCTGAACCCGAACCAATTCAACTCGATTAAAAATGGATTGGTTCGGTTCGGGTAATCGGTTACCAAATTAAACAAGAAAATTCAAAAAAAAAATTTTTAAAAAGCATAAAAAATAAAAACTAAATTCTGAATTTAAAACAAGTTCATCAAGTCATAACAAATAACAGCCTAAAAATCTCATGTCCACATCAAACAACACCCAAAAAATTTCATAAGAAGAAGATCACCTTGCAAGTAGCAACAACCTATTAAAGAAAAAATTGCAACAAAAAATAAAAAATAGACAACAAAATTAGTCCACTGCTTAATGAACTAGCTTGCAAATGAATTTTAATTTTTGAATAAATCAATGAAACCCTAAGCTCAAGCAGATCAGAAACCAATCATAGTAAATTTCAAAAAAGAAGTAAGTAAGACTGTAAGAGAGAATCTGAATCATAAAAGAGAAGGGAATTTGTGAAAAGGAATACAAAGGAAGAATGGAGATAGAAACCCTAAAAAGAAAGGAAAAACCCTAAAAGAATCTAAGGTTGTACCAGCATAGAATGGACACGGCGATGACAAGGCGGCTTTGTGCTGTAAGAACGACAGAACCTACAGCGATGACAAAGCGGGCTGGCGGTTGTAAGAACGGCAGAACGGCGATGACAAGGCATCTTTGTGCGACAACGACCCTGACCGGTGGACACGCGACGACAGAAAGGCGAGCAGGCGGCGGTGCGAGGACGAGGCAACGACGACGAATCTGACGATGCAAGATGAGGCGAGGCGAAGCGGCGTGAGTGGGTGACTGTGAACCTCCGGCACCGACGAAGTCAAGGGAAGGAGAAGGAGAAAAGGTCGGCGCCGAGGTGGTGGGAGGTGACCAGTGTGGGCATGGGGTTGGTCTGGCCGTGTGGGACTTAGGGGAGGAGAGAGAGAGAGAGGCGCCGTTTAGGTTTAGGGTTGTGAATGAGTGATTTGGGATTAGGGTTTTTTTACTTTAGTCTTATATATTTTCTATATATATTTTTTTAAAATAAATGTTTGGGGGTAACCGGGTATCGGGTTGGATCGGGTTCCGTGAGACTTAAACCAATATCCGAACCAAATATTATTGGATTTGATCGGGTTGGACCTGATTATTGGATTTGATCGGATACTGAACCAATATAATTGGTTCGGTTCGGGTCCGGACGGGTTATCAGATACCCGGAACCATGCTCAGCCCTAATTAATGGGACCGACTACCGAGGCTAGAGAAATAGTGCAGATGAGGTGTTTAGAGTATTAATTATTCATTATTAATCCTAGTTCTAGAGATAGTGCTTGGTGTGTTATGGTGTGCTGACAATTTCAACTTTCAAGTCGACTTGTTTGGTCTATTGTACTATCGTGGGTAGTACGGTACCCCATCTTTCCCACATTACCAAAATTCACAAACAAAGCGTGTCGCAGATCTAATCCCCCACCCCAAAACAGAGAAAGCTCCGAACCCAAACCCCCAACGACAACAACAACCTGAAGGAAGAAGAAGAAGGAAAGGCTTCATCGACGACGATGGGGTCTTATTCTCGTTCGCCTCTGTTGACCCTCACCCTCGCCCTCTTCCTCCCCCTCATTCTTTTCTCAACCCCCACCCTCGCCGAGATCCGCTCCTCTGAGATCCGAAACGACGACCGCCCAATCATCCCCTTTGACCAGTTCGGCTTCACACACACCGGCCGCCTCGAGCTCACCGTCTCCAAGATCTCCCTCTCCAACTCCAACCTCGACCTCTCCATCGTTGGCTTCTTCCTATGCACCCTCGACTCATGGCTCCACGTGTTCCAGCAGCTCGAGGACGGCGAGATCCGCTGCGCCCTCCAGTCCGATCTCGTCAAGACCGTCTACACCTTCAACACCCTCAACGGCCAAGATTCCTTCAACATCCTCTACAACGAGACCGACTCCGATCAGTACAATCTCGTCTTCGCCAACTGCCACCCGCAGCAGCTCAAAGTCTCCATGAATGTCCGATCCGCCATGTACAACCTCGACGGCAAGACCGGCATCCGCGACTATCTCTCTGCCGGCCGTACAATTCTCCCTAGGGTTTACTTCCTCTTCTCTCTCGTTTACTTCTCCCTCGCCGTTATGTGGATCGTCGTCCTCTACCGGAAGCGATTAACCGCCTTCCGCATCCATTACTTCATGCTGGCGGTGGTGATCTTGAAGGGACTGAATCTCCTCTGCGAGGCTGAGGATAAGTCCTACATCAAGCGCACAGGAAGCGCTCACGGCTGGGATGTGCTGTTCTACATTTTCAGCTTCTTGAAGGGGATTTCGTTGTTCACTCTTATTGTCTTGATTGGCACTGGCTGGTCCTTCATCAAGCCTTACCTTCAGGACAAGGAGAAGAAGGTCTTGATTATTGTCATTCCTCTTCAAGTTATTGCGAATATCGCTCAGGTTATTATTGATGAAAGCGGGCCTTATGGACATGACTGGGTCACCTGGAAGCAAGTGTTCTTGCTGGTGGATGTTGTTTGCTGCTGCGCTGTGCTCTTCCCTATTGTGTGGTCTATCAAGAACCTCCGTGAGGCTGCCAGGACGGACGGCAAGGCTGCCGTGAATTTGATGAAGTTGACCTTGTTTAGACATTACTATGTGGTTGTTATCTGTTACATTTACTTCACCAGGGTTGTGGTTTACGCATTGGAGACCATCACCTCGTATAGGTATTCTTGGACCAGCATTGTGGCTGCCGAGTTAGCCACGCTCGCTTTCTATTTGTTTACTGGATACAAGTTCAAGCCTGAGGCTCACAATCCATACTTCGTTATTGACGATGAAGAGGAGGAAGCTGCTGCTGAGGCACTGAAGCTTGAGGATGAATTTGAGTTGTAATTCCCTGAAAAGAAAGAAATAGAACAGAGAAGAAGAAACAAATAAGATTTTCCCCGAGTTAGGTGGTTCAAAGAAGTTGGTATGTCTTCGTGCTCAGTACTTTGAATTGGTTGCATGTAGTTCAGTGAATCATATATTTCGAATGAGAGTATTGATATCCATATACCTGTTGCAAATACATTTTGTTTCTCAGTTTGTAAACATGGAGTAATGTTTCTGTTTGTCTTTCAGCTTTGTAGTTGTGAACATGTGATAATTAAAATTTGTTAACTTCCTATATAGAATTTGCTCAATCATTAGCACTGGAGTCTGGATTTCTGAATTAGTTGAAAACATTAGTATCCACTATTACAATGTTTCAAACTACTAGCACCAGAATTCTAGATTTGCATAAGTAATTGTGCTGGTTTGTTTATAAAATTGTGCTAGTCTAACTGTTACATTCCGTGAACAATGCACACAAATTTGCCAAAGAAAATGACACAAGATTTACCTGGCATAGTGGTAATTGGATTTGTGGGACAAGCTTCATGGACTTTGGAGAGGTGAAAGTTGAGATGTGTTATCTGTAATTAGGTGTAACTAACAATAATGATGCTGTGCAATCGTTTCTTGCTTCTTGTACTGTTTACAGTGGTGTAGTGTTGTTCTATTCTACAAGATTAGGTTCGTCCTGTTTGTGATCCCCATTCTTCTTTTCGCGGCCGTTGCAGTTCCCGATTTGGTTGACCAAATTGGTTCTTTGAAGGAAAATTTATCTTGATTGATGGTATCAGCAAGACTAGCACGATTGCATTGAAGGATCAGCAGGTTCAACCACCGGGCACCGAATGCTCCACTAGTGTCTGAGATCACAAACCAGTCAGCTTCTGCAAGTAATATCCCTTATATTGCCATTCATGACTCTCTCTTTTTGAGATTGAATATACTTTGTTTTCTTCTAAAATTCATAGTTTCATATAGAAGGACCTGCAATAGCATACTAAAGAATACTAGGAAACTGGGTAGGACTAGAACCTCTGAATCAAATGCCATTGGCCAGACTTAATCTTTTTCATGTTTAGAATGATTACTAACACGGACCTTTAGTTTATTCTTGTGGTGAACCTTGTTATACTTTATGCTTCTATTTTGTGTTTTATTACTTTAAACTCGTTAACCACTAAAAAAACTGAACCAAATGATTTGATCTGTTTTTGTTTTTTTAAACTAAACCATAACTGGTCTGGTAGCTAACTCTCAGTTAGCCTGATTGAACTGTTTTGTCCGGATGAATTCTCATAATCATGGTTAAGCGTTTCACAATATGATTGAGTTTGAACTACACTGTCACGACACGGCGACACACCAATCTTAATTTTTCGTATGACACGGGGACACGGCATATATATAAAATATAATATATTTTTAACAAAATTATGATAGTATCATTATATTTTATTTATATTAAAATTTAAATTATTATTTTAAAGTATTTTTAATGTTTTTTCTAATTATATAAAATATTTAAAATAACTTTTAGTTTTAAGAAATAGTAATATATACTTTTAAATTCATTTTTAAGATATAAGTTAAAAATAAAGTTGGACACGCGGACACGTAATGATATTTTGAAGTGTTGTGTGTGTCTGAAGAGGTATTCTTTTGCTTTTTTAAGGACACGGAAGACACGCGTGTCGGATGAGCGTTGGTGAGTGTCGTGTCCAAAACGTGTCCGACACATGGACACGGCAATTAAACGAAGTGTCCGTGCTTCATAGAGTTTGAATGACCTGGTTAAACTTAATTGTGTTCTCTTACCAAGTCAATCATGGTAACGCCTTTCGGCTATGGAATTTTTAGAGATGAAACTTAATTTAGCCTCCGAAATTTGAAGCGAAATTTGAAATTGTAAATCAAAATGGCCTCCGGCCCCATTTTCGTTAACGAAATATCGACGTGTATTTTCAAATGACACCATAGCACATTCTAAACAACTGCGTTTTGTGATGTTTGTACACAAACAATCTAAAACAATGCTATATAGAATGGTGTCATAAATTTCGGAATGAAATTTGACTCATTTTGACTCACAATTCCAAATTTTGGAATGAAATTTGAGTAACTTTAAATTTCAGGGGTCATTTTGACTTACAATTCAAATTTCAGTGGCCGAATTGAGATTCCACTCGGAATTTTTATAAGGTTACTTATAAGGGTGAGTTTGGTAAAGTTTTTCAATCAAGTGCTTGTGCTTTCAAAATGCAGAAGCCACCTTTATGTGTTTGGTAACTCAAAAAGTCAAGTAGTAATGCTCCTGGCTTTTAAAAGCCGATGATGCTTTTGAGAGCTCTTATTGAGTAGCTTTTCAGAGCTAGCTCTAATTCATCAAAAAGCAAAATGACAAATAAACCTTAAATTTTAATAAAAAGTCATTTTTTCCAAACGCTATATGTGAGATGTTTTAGCAAACAATTATACGATAGCTTTTCGAGAGCTGCTTTTTTATAACCCAAAGAGCTCAGCAGTTTTTTTAGAGCTATAACATTACCAAATTGACCCTAAATCTACTCATCTTTGGGTGCTATTCAATCTATGGAGATTTGTTTGGTGGCTTGCGTTAAATAGTTATAATGTAATGTTGTATATGAGCGTTTAACATTTGTGGTTTATTAAGGTCATGAAAACCGGTTTAATTAATGAATATAGGATAAAGATTTTTTTTCCTGTTTTTGAAAAGCTTTAAAAATAATCTTAATGTTTAATTTGATTTAATTTTAATTCTAACATTTTCGATTAATTTTAATGATTCTCCTACTATCAAATATTTAACGGTCAATATGTGACCAATAATATTTTATTCAAATTTATCCTTAAAATACTATTCATCTTCTTCATTATGAATTATCATCATAAATCATTTTTCTTTTCGCTTGAAATTACTCCCTTTTTTAAACCCTTCCTATTATCATCACACAACAACACCATCATCATCACTTCCTCCCACTCACCCCCGATGTCATCGTCATAATCCCTACCAAAATTCATCAAATCTTCACATTTGGTAGGTGGTGGTGGTGGATGATATATAAAAAAGTGTAAAATTGAAAAACAAATATTGATCATATATTGAATATAAAAAATTTGACGGTAAAGGTAGATTTGAAATTATTTAAAATTGTTAAAATTGAATCAAATTAAATGTCTTTTGCAAATTTCAGGACAAAAAGTAGACTTTACTCATAAATATATTAACTCATAAAATCAATTTAGGCGTTTCGCGCTTTTATTTATTAAATATGTAAAGAAAAAATAAATTGGATTAGTTAAGATGTGATATAGTTTCTTATTTTAATAAAAAGGTTTTGGGTTCAAATTTTGTAAATAACAACTTTTTTTAATAAATTATATGATAAGGGTATTATCATACAAGCAAACACAAAGACACCCCAAAAAATAAATAAAAAATACAAGCAAACATAAATCAAGTCATTAATAAGATTTTGTGATGAGTAAACCATCAAAATTGACTCCGAAATTTACAAACGCGGATAAAAATGGCTCCGAATTTTTTAAACGACAAAAATAGCTCTCAATTTTTTCAAAACGTGACAAAGGTGACCAGCTATTAAAAGAGACTAAAATCGTTAAACGGAAAGTTTAACCTTACAAACGTGAACTCTATGTGTCATCCCAAACATCCAAACAGAGTTTCATCTTTCTCCATCCCCTACTTTAGTTTTATAAGCACGATTTTTCTCCAAATTTAACAAATTCAAGCCCTAACATTCATGTATGGCCAAAGTCCAACCAATTCCTTCATGAAGCGCAAGACCCCATCAATGGGTAATGCAAGTAAAGATGGATTTGAAGTGTATGAGCACATTAGGAAACCCTATGATGGTAAGTGCTTCTACCATCTTTCTGTGGTGCCATTGAAGTCTAAGACAAAGCCAAATATTGGAAGATGGTATTTTCGGTGTCCTTTCTGGATAGTATGTGTAATGGATTTTGTTCAAGCATTCATGAGTTTGTGATTATTGTGTTTTTTTTTTTTTGTTGAATTTGAGACTTTTGTTATTGATGGATAGAACAAGAAAGCTTGTTGTAGTTATTTCCAATGGATGGATGAAACACATGATGATATGGTGGGTACAGTTGAATACACTTCAAATAGCAAAAATGTGGAGATTAGTAAAAAAAATCTAAATGGAAGAAACAAGATTAGGAGGAGTGAGTGTGACTTCGTAGGTTTTGGTGAGAAGAATTGGAAATTTGTGTATTTTTTTTTAAGGAAGAGAAGTTTGGTCTTTAACCTTTAATTTGGGGGAATTATGGTTCAAAATTTAGGAATAATTTCTAACCTAACAGTGTTTAGATGTTTGGGATGATATATAAGAATTTCCGTTTGCCAAGTCAAATTTCTGTTTAACATTTTCAGTCTCTTTTAACAGCTGGTCACATTTGTCACGTTTTGAAAAAATTGGGATTACTTTTGTCGTTTCAAAAATTCAGGGTCATTTTTGTCAGCATTTGTAAATTTGGGTCAGTTTTGGTGGTTTACTCTTTTGTGATTATCAAATTGTTCTATCGGATTTTAAGTTAATCTCCCCACTTTTAAGCCATAAATCAGGTCACGTGTTATTTCACTGACAAGCAAACATGATAGCAAATTGTTTTAATCAATATATTTCGGATCACTTTGATCATAGGATGAAAACTAAGGGACCAGTTTAACTTTTATCTTACTTATGAATCAATTTGCAAAATATTTTGTGTTAATAAATTTTAATATTATATTAAAGTCACCCACAATTAGAAGAATCAAGTTAATGTTAGAGTATCTCTCATTAACAAGTTCCCACAAACCACGGACTTTTTATTTTTATAAATAGAAAATTTTAAAATTACAAATATGCAAGTAACTCAGGAAATTTACAAAAATACACTGTCATTACATATTTCTTCGTCCCGGTTATATGTAATTTTAGGTTTAGGATTTAAGATTTTTTTTTGTCTTTTAAGTACAGATAAAGGTAAAAAGTAGTGTATAATACAAAAAAAGATGATATAATAAATACAATAAAATACAATTATCATAGAACAACACAAATAACATAAACACAATAAAATAAATAGTCATTTACGCCTAGGCTGCTGCTGTAAGTGTCCGCCCAAACCACAAGTCGGGGGTTGAACCCGTCTAGATGGATGATGTGGGCGTTGAGGCTGGGCAAGAGGCTGGAACTGGGCAGGCGGCTGAGTCTGAGCTACATCCTGCTAGAGGTGCTGGTATAATGGGGAATAGTGAGACATCTGCGGCGAGGGAGAGTAATAAAGTTGTTGTGGATATGGAGAATAATGAAGCTATTGGGGGGGGGGGGGGTTTGAGTAGTGTTGGTATTGCGGCAGAGGCTAGGAAGAGTCGCTCGTAGGAAGTGAGAAGTGCTGAAACTGGGTGAAGTGATGAGGGTGTGGATACTGAGGTGGGTGGGGAACTGCATGCTCGGATGGGATAGCATCTGAGGTACCTAGCCGACGGATTAGTCGAACCAACTCTGTCTGACCCATTTGCCTGATTTCTACGCTGCCTGAACCCCTACACGATGTCGTGGGAAGCTAAGGCTGTGGTCCTCGTCACATCCCAGACATCCTCAACCCCATGTGAGGTGAGGTGAGTTGTTCCATGTAAACGTGACCCCATATAATTTATTAAATAATAACATATTATTGCTCATTAAATAATAACATATTATAAATATAAAAATAAACAATTTACACTAAAATAACATAATAAAATAGGTTTCAAATAATAAATGAAAAGGCTTCTAATACTTGACATCATACTGATGTCTTTAATCATTACTAACCCTAACTGGCCTATCAACAAATAAACAACAAAATAACCATAACGAGCTCCAAAGAGACTCATCACTAACCTCGAGGGTGGTTGCGATGTGTCACCCATCTGCATTCTTCCGGTTAATGTCTCCAGAGCGCATTGCTCTAGCAAAAACACTAGCCTGGGGCGGGGGAGTAGGAACGGGTGTATCGACCAGACTTTCGTCATGTGATGATCATCCTACGTCAAGCCGTTAAGACTATCAATTTGTATATCTACTTATTAATATAGAAGCCTTTATCCATACAAGCCTTAATTGACAAGAAAATTTCAAGCATCTCATACATAACTTCAAATACAAATACAAGTACAATTACATGTATACAAATAATTACTAACATATATATACAAGGACTCCTTCCTCTCTTTTCAAAATAGATTCTAATATACTAAGGTTAGAGAAAATGTCTAAATACAAACTTTAACTTTAATAAATACTCTAATATTACTCCATAAAGAAACAGTTACAACGAATTGATGAATCAGACTTGTCGAACTCTTCTAATGGGTACTTGTAATCGATTTCCTGAAATGTTGGGAAGTAAGGGGGTGAGAACCAAACCATACGGTCTTAGTAGATGGGTTTTCAGAATTGTTACAAAATAATACAATAAGAAAACCTTTACGATTTGCAAGTGATTAAACTAACCTCATGAATCATTCTTGAAACTTTAATTAAATTATTTATGTTCAATTTAAAAGCCATTTTACCTAGTTTTGCTTAAAATAAAATTTATTATACAAAAGTCTACGACTACCACGCCAATTTACATTATGGTCACTATAAAGCCAAACCACAAATTAATTTCAACAAAAGGGAAAACCAATGAAAGACTAGCACTTGTCCAATTCAAGCAAATGAAAAAGTTCAAACCATCCAAACTCTACATGTAATTCAACATAATCAAATACAAGTACAACATAGAGAATATGCGGCAAACAATATGATGCCACTCTAATCCTACGCAGGCCATGAGCTTGTGCGTTGGTTTACTACCCGCAACCCGTTATCCAATGCCCTTTTGACCGAATATGGTTTCCCAACTTGCGTACATTCTGCATACATGTCTAATGGTCCTGCCACATACATTATGACAACCTTTGTGTCTAATGGATCAAGTCACGTAGATTCTGACAACGGGCAATCGTCACAAAGCTTGACACCTTAATATGTTAACAACTTGGGAAACAGTTCACATTCTGACACTGTGAGCGTCCCCACAGTATGTCTCGTTTCAATAATCATAATATTCATATCATTGATCATCAATATTTCATTCATAAATCATAAAAATTTGAGCGGGACAAGACTTCAAGTGATCATCAAAACAACATTTCAATAGGAATGTCTCAAGACTGATTCAGCCAAATAAGCATATGGCATCAAAATTTCATCATTCATACATATTGTCAAACACATAAAAATTTCCAGCACCCATCATCAATATTCACACGTCAAACATTACATGCAACCATCAACTTATGAACTTTATTCATCAAAAACCCATTTTTGATCAAGTTTACCAACTTTCCACATTTAGTTCTCTTTTTCCATGCTCAAGTTTCATACAACTCTTTCTAGTAAACCCTAACTCCATTATCTTTTGTAGATCACTTTGAAAATGATAAGAATCACACCAAGGCTCTCTCGGTCATCACGGTTTTGAGCTAAGTTCCTAGGCTTGACTCTAAATAAATTTTACAAAATCAAAAACAAAGAATCAATACCATGCATGGTCATCATGGTTGGCCAAATACATAAGGAAGAAAAAAAATGTTTTACCTTCTAAGACTTGACTTTTGAAGAAGATCAAAGATGATCTCCTAGGGTGTCTTTAGTAAAAAGGCTAGAAAACAAAAACAAAGTAAGTGATGGTTCTCGAAATAGAGTGAAAACCAAAAATAATAAAATGAAGTCCAAGATGATGAAGGTGAGCTCGATCAAGAAGAAAGCAGTGGTGATCTTGGTGTTGTTGAAAAACCCTCGAAGATGTTGATGAGAGTGGTTCGGTTGAAGAGAAAGAAGAAGAAGAGCTTGAGTTTGATGATTCTAAGATGATGAGAGTGATGAAGTGGTGATGATGAGGATCGAAGTGGTGTTGGTGGTGATGATAATTCGGTGTGGAGGAGAATAAGAGGAGAAGATGGTTGTTGATGATGAAATAAGGTTGATGATGCTGAAGAGACGATTGTGGTGGTGGTGGAGGTGGTGGTGGTTTGGGGTGATTATTAGGGTTTATATGTTCTTGGTGGTCATATGAACACTTAAAGTGTTCATGAGAAAACTAAAAGAAAAGAGGGCTTTGATCTTGTTTTTGGAGGAGAAAGAATGTGTTTTAGTGTTAGTATTTAAGTGATGTGATGTGAATATGAGTGAAGGGTGAGAGAGAATTGATTGTTTTGGTGGTGGTGTGTGGTTTTGGAGAGGATTTGATTATTTTATGTTGATGCTTTTTATAGGGTGTTAGTGGTTTTTGGCTTGTTCCCTTATATGAATAAAATAAAATAAGGGAGCAAAGAAAATGGTATGCTTCGGCTGAATCAATAGGGAAGGGAATTCAATTTCCTAAAATTTTTCATTTTATTATATAGGAAAAAGCTAAATTATTGGTAGGTTTTTGGTGTAAAGATAATAGATAAAATATTATAAGAGATTTTTTTTTTTGGACATGAATAAGAGATTAATTATGATGTAAGAAAAGGGTGATGAGAAAGACGAAGGTATATCTCTAGCATGAAAAGAAATTATGCAACCAATGAGAAATAAGATTGGTGGAAAAGGTGTAAGAAAAGTTATGATGGCCTAAAAGGAAAAATAATAAAATACCTGTTTTAGGATTTTTAGCGCAATCTTGTCGTTTTAATTTTTAAAACTCGGTAGGGGAATTAGACTTTATAATTTTACTACTGAAATCTCTCTTATCTCATACCAACCGTCGTATTCGTAGTTTTACCGAAATTACGAACAATCAGTTTCGCGGCTAAAACGCGTGTAACTTAAAACGAGCGAAACTCGTCCAAGCCTACTGTACTAATCTTAACATATCATTCTAAAACTAATTTAGGGAAATAAAATATTCCTTATAGAAATAATCCTCTTGAGATATTCTATTTTCGTCAATTACCGATAACTCAATTAAACCGCCGCTAATAAGCAGTTCGTCGTAAGAAACCGACAATAAGCAAAATAGAGAATTCACACAAATCATATAAATTTCGTATCAAACAAGGGTAATTATGTCCCCTAATCCTCATACTCATTTAAAACAATTATCAAAACATATGCAGTTTAACGTTTCTGTAAGTACGGTTTAGACGGGATGTTACATAGATGCTAGTATGGTACTATAAACCTATAGTTTTAAATAAAGATTTCAACTATTTCTGCCTTTAGTTCGATTTTATGTATCAATTTATCATCAATTCTAACTCTTAATGGTTTCTTTAATTTTATCCAATCAAGTTCTAATTTTTTTTTCCTATAAGTTACAGTCTCACAAAAGTTCCCAAAAATGGAATGTGAGAAGGTTAAAAAAAAATACTTCTGCTCCTGAATGATCCTACTATTGGTTGAACGCACCGATGAATTACTCATCTGCATTTAAATTTAATATACCAAAGAAAAATTCATATTAAAAATTAAAAAATAAAATTAAAAATTCAATCTCCATGAAAATCACTTCTTTGAACACCAAAATCAACCCTGAGAATCAGTTAAACAACAAAATTAGCTCAAAATGCATAGATCAATGAAAATCATACCCGATCTAACAATTTAAGTCACAATCTTGTGGTCAACATATTCCACCAAAGCAATCAGAGTCATTCCAACAAGTTCTAACTTTGGATTAGCAAAGAATTGTAATACTCCTGTATAAATAAAAGCATTTACAAATTTTTCTGTTATTTTTATAGTAATAAAAGTAGCACTATTATTCCGTTTCTGAAACATATTCTAAAATATAGTCTAAATTATCATCTGATACTTCTAATGGTTCAAGAAAATAAGATTTAGCAATTTATAATGGTTTTATAATGTCTTTTTTATCTTTTTCTTTTTGGACATTCATTTGTATAATGTCCTTCTTATTTACAAGACCAACATTTATAATTTCCTTTTTCTTATTCATGAAATATTTGATTTTTGATTTATTATTTAATTTTTTTTCTAAAATATATTTTTCTTCTCCAATTATTTGGATAATATTTTTTTATGAATTGATATTTCTTTTTTCTACGATAGTTATAGTTATTACACCCATACTTCTTCATTTTATTGGCAATATATGTTAATTATTTTTTAAAATTTTCTTTGAGTGGCTTCCTGCATGCATCTTTTATTTCCTCTCTTATAACTAGTGTAGCTCCGACAAAATTATTTTCAATAGTTCCATCACCTATTTCTCTTACAAATCTTCTCATAATTACTAGCACGAAAGCCCGCCCAACTGCGCGGGCTCAACATATTGATACTCTTGGGAGAGGAGCAAGATCAAGAAAGAAGGAAAAAAAAAACTGCAATAATAAATGTACAATAGAATAAAAATATAGTATGAAAATATACCACCAGATGGATGAGCTAAAGAAGAACAGTTAGAACTTAGAAACAAGTAAACTATTGTCAAATCATTTAAAAAAAAAAAAAGAAAAAAGAACTACAAAAGAAAAAAAATGCTAACTGAGTTAAGGAACTTATAAACTCACAAAGTAATAAAGGCAAAAATATATTTAGGTTGTACACGATAGAATTACGGTCAGTACACAAAGTTAAACAAAATACAAGGGAAATTTTAGCCATCAAAATTGGGACTTATATAAACATAGATCTGCTAACTTAGAAACAGAGGTTTACTTAGAGACTATTTAATAGATACAAAAGATGACATAAAACTCAAAGACACAAAAGAAAATGATGTTTGCTCAAGTATCTCATCTTTTTTGCATTTTCCAGAACGTGCTTGAAGTTTTTCCCTAATAATTAACACATTTGAACATTCAAAACCACTTGCACTGGCTTTGAACACCGTGTTGTAAGCTTCACGTTCATCTGATGTTCCCTATAAAAAAATATTATAACGATAAGATATGATAAAAGGAATGAATATTAGTAAAATAAAGATCAAGGACATGCAGGAAAAAACATTCAAGGCAATGAATATTCAAGTTGATGACAAATCAATTATCAAATAACTCGAGTTCAAAACAGATTTTGGGGAAACATGATGCATAGGAAGTCTTGAAGTTGAAAGACCATAAGAAGTGTTCTGAAAAATCATAGTCAAATAATACTTGATTTCCAATGGTATATGAGAAAGACATGGATCCAAGAGAACCAAATAAAATTCTCTCTTAGATAAAAGATTGTTTAATTGTACAACAAACTTTATTTTTGAACTCCCAAACAACATTGGACTAATAGATTAGTCTACCTGAATGAAAATTTTCATAAATATACTGTGAAGTTTTTTTTGTAAAAGAAGATTGAGACTAACTTGTTCAAGAAATCAACTGTCTCTTGTAAATTGGGATTAATATAAACTCCTGATATATGCACCACATTTTATAAGATAACTTGAGCTTTAAGAAACAAATTAAATGTTAAAAATAATGAAACACTGGCAAAAGCAGAACCGTAATAGAGAAAATGTTCCAGTGCGGATGATTCAAGAATAATACAAATAACTATAAGTATTTTTAAATCAAATGAGTATTGAATGAGTAATAATAATTAATACCCCATCGACCTTGACTTTCAAAGATTGGAACAAAATAGTAGGTGCTTTGTGGTACTTGAGAATTAAAGTTTCTTGGATAACTTCAGCCAAATTTCCAACAATATTACGTTGGAGTTTGTTCCTAGATGACACAATAAAGAAGATGTTGCCAACAAGATTAAATTAATCACAACTGGCAAACAGATTTTTCAAAATTGCAATAGTGCAGACGCTGCATGAAGAATTATTGAGAGGGCTAAGCACATATTCATGATTTCATGATATTAGTACCTCAAAAATTTGATCAAGTTTGTCAATGACTTGAGGTAGCCTTAATGTCAGAATTATTGAGAGGGCTAAGCCAATTGTCTTCTTTTGGATAGAAGAAACATTACATACCTGAAAAAATTATAAATGTAAATATACAATGAAGTAAAGATACAACATATTCAATAGGCCCAAATGGAATAATGAAATAATTATCTCAAATATTGGCTAAAGACATCACTTTTCAGATATTGATTCTAACAAAATTCAAACGTGATGATTGTTTTGCAGAACTATATATTTTCATACAAACATCAAAAGCCAAACATAAAAATATAATTCATATTATAGTTTCAGACATACAGAGTATTAAATAATTGATTGATATATAACCAAAGACAATACGGTGTTAGACTTGGAAAGTAATAAATAATTCAATTATTTAAAACCAAACAAAAGCAGTTATTATAGCTTAACCACACCAACCTTGTCGAACCAAATGTCAATCAGACAAAGTAGTATATTTTCTTGAACAGGGATAGATGTTATTTGAAGGAGTAGACAAGTAGATGGTTCTGATGCTAATTGGGCAAGTGAGTTTGTATTCATCACTAGAAGCCTTGCTAGGATGGCAGCAGAAGATGCTTTGACAGATGTTTTAGAAGGATCACGGTTATCTCCGTCACTCAAACATATTACAATTAATTTCTGAAGCAAAAGAAACAACAGATTAAAAACATGTTCATATTAGTAACAAGGTGTAAACATTAGTCACTCAAATCTCCATACACTACACCAAGGCTTTGGTATGCTAAGAGCAGAATAGTCTTCCAAGAATCCTTATGAAATTTTCCATTCACATTCACTTCATTGATAACCAACCTATGCAGGAAACACATAAAGAAAAGATTTCCAAGTTATTATTACACTAACCTTTAAGTTGCTCCAACAGTTCCCAAATTCAAGATCCATTTTTCCTTGACACAGGTACCAACTTCAGCACCCTCTTAACTGCAGATCTACACTGTGGATCAGAAGCCTCTATGGTGCATAAACCAAAGGAAGTAGCAGCCTGTAAAACATGATCAAGGATACTTCAGAACCCCATTTACAACCACTCATCATCTCTAAACTTTCACTCTCTCTCAAATAGAGGTAATAGAAAAAGGAACAGAAAATAAATAAATAAATCAACAAAGAAAAACATTCACACATTTTAAGATAAGAAGATAAACTCACATGACATCTATATCTCTGTCAAATATTCTAGAGAAGTGAGCACTATACATATTATATAAACCCACTAAACAGAAGCACATAACAACATACTATTTCACAATGCACTAAGATAGAAACAATAAATTAGAATCCAAATAAATAAACAACATATTCAAGAAGCTCCCAAGCTTGTAATTAATCTGGATCAACAAAAAAAAGTGCTTTTCCAAAATTAATAGCAAATATTCTTTCAAGCTGAAAAATCAGATTTTGCAGAAGAAATATGAAACACCAAAAAAGAAATGTAAAATGTAAAATGAAAGCTTGAACTCACTGGTTGGTATATTCTCCAAGATAAATACAATTTACACTTCAAGATGTCCCCTATGGGTGCCACTTTATGCTGCATCCAACACTTCATGCAAATAGAAACTTGGAACTGTAAGTATGTAATTATTGATTACAAATTTACAAACCAAAGCTTGAAAGATTCTGAAGCTTTTGAAAGGAGAATAATGTACAAAGTACCTAGGCTTTTGCTCTAAGGTACTGGCTGGCCACTCAGAACACGATCGATTGCTAAGCTCAAGTCTCTTTATATAGCGAAAAAAAAGGGTGGTATTTAATACAATAGGGAGTAAGGGGGATTAGGGAAGCAACAATTGCTCGATTATAAATAATGTGAAGCTAACCTTCCAGTCACCGGTACATGATTATTACTTGGCCATCAAACTAACCATGATAAACCAGCTCAAACGGCCTCCAACCATCCTATCATTGTTTGATCAACTAATATACGATATAGTATACGCCAACGACTCAGGGCTTATTAGCAGCCAAAACAAAGTAATGCCGATCAATGTGCAATACAATGAACAATGCTAACCATATTTACCTTTTTGTAAAGGAGAAACTCTGGTTTACAAACTGCTCCAAAATCTCGTGCAACATCCTGTGACTGCAACCAAAAAAAAATTAATCAAATATCATGTTTTTACCAAATTACAGAAAAGATAGCATCAGTTTTTCAATGAGTTCCAATTAACTGATTAGAAAAATAATGATCTGCAGTCAAGATTCATACATGATTGAATTATTGACTTATTGCTAGTAAAAGAGAGCTTCCAATTTTATGATAAAGCATTAATGTGATTTGGAAACACAAGACCTTTAAAACATGTCTTCAAATGAACATATGGATAATTAATAAATAATGACATTCAATATCTATTTATGGCAAAACAAATCAGTTGATCATGTAGGTACTTAATAAAAGGTCATTTAAGTGCTGAAGCATACTTCATCATACAGGTAAGGTAAAGGATAGCTAAACAACTTAGCTTCTTCTTCCATGAACTTCGGTCCATCCTGTAAGGAAAAACTCCAAATTTGACAAATCATTCAATGATTTGCTCAAATCTCAATTAAAGAATATTTATATTTATTTATAATATAACCTGGGGGTGCGTGGCTACAGAATTTGACGAAAAGGCAACCACAGCAAGTCCTCTCTGTAGAAAGAGAACATAATATTATTAAAATGTTATTTTTCTCATTCAATTCCAGCCTGCTGCTGAAGAGAGTAATAAACTATGAAAATAAAATATGATATTTGAAATCCTGAAAGCACTCAATAAAAACAAGTTATTTCCCTCCTCCCTGAAACAAACACATAAACACATTTAATTGAGAGAGAAATTAAATCTTGAAACAAACATAGGGCATTAAACATTCCTTCACATTATCAAATTGACAACTGTTTTGTTACCTTGACTCTTCATTATTCATCAGTAGAGACTTGAAACCTTGAAATACATCTAATAAAATACAAAGTAATTGAATATAAATTCAGAATTCATAGCACATGTATAAATCAAGATATCACGTAGGAAAATAAGGATAGAAAACCAATTCATCAAATAGCCTTACATTTTCCTTCCTCTTTCGGATAAGCTTTTTCTATTTTTCCATTTCGATCAGCTATATCAGTCTCTGTTGTTGGAAACAGAAAAATAGTTGTGAATTTGTGTTTGGGCATTTGAAGCAATATTATATTGCGAGACAAAGATTAATTTCAAAAACAAATAAAGAAGAATTTGATTATTACAAAACCATAAAACTAAAGCTTAACTATTAATGTTGCTACACATTTGTGAAAAATCTAGAATTAACTTGATATTGTTATGTGACATAAATATTTAGATATTATAATAGAAATATCTAGAAACTCAAATAAATAAAACAATGTACTAAAAATATCTAGGAACATACTAACTAGAAATATCTAGGTTAAATATCTAAGGTATTTATCTAGAAAAATCTAAGACTACATTACTCTAGAAGGAATTCTCTAGAATACATGACAAGCCTATAAATAGGCAACTACATTACTCATTGTAACAATCAACTAGAGCTCAACATTCAACTATCACAAAGCCTTGTACTCTCTCCTTCATCAATAATAAAACTATCACATTTCTCAAACTATATCCAAATCATTTCATAATCAAGTTATCACTTCCACTCTTTAAATAACTAAACTAACACTAAACCAACTTCAAACTATTCCATAAAACTATCAGTGGCATCAGAGCTATGTTCGATCATCTATTGGGCGTAGAATATTTCTTCCAAGCCTATCAACTATATATACAATCACCACATCATAACATACTCAAACAAACTTTCCCAAAACTATGACTATCTCAACTATCAACATTCCCGTTCCTACATTGTCCGAAGACAATTATGAGGACTGGCATTCTCAAATGAAAACCTTTCTACAAGCACAAGATTTGTGGGAGGTTGTCCACGAAGGGTTCACCAATCCGGAGAATCAAACAACACTTTCCGCTGCCGAAAAGAAGAAATTAAAGGAGGATCAACAAAGAAATTAGATTGCTTTATGCTTCCTTCAACAAGCTGTGACAAAGACAATTTTCTCGAGGATAAGGGGAATATCGTCAGCCAAGGAAGTATGGGATAACTTGGAGCAAGAATTTAGAGGCGACACAAAGGTACGCACAATCCTTCTCCAATCTCTAAAAAAACAATATGCCAACATGAAAATGAAAGATTCTGAGAAAATAAAAACTTATTATGCAAGATTAATGAGCTTAGTAACTGAAATGAGATCTTATGGAGAGGATTTAACAGATAAGAAGATAGTGGAGAAAATACTAATTAGCTTGCCACCAAAATTTGATCCTAAAGTTTCCACAATTGAGGATACTAAGGATTTATCAAAGCTAACATTAACAGAGTTAATAAACTCACTACATGCTTTTGAACAAAGACTGGCAAGTCGAGATGAGGAAGATACTATAGAAAGTGCATTTCAGTCTAAGCTCAGTATAAAGTCTCAGAATCTAAATAAA
>JASCZI010272199.1:5337-33489 GCA_036250425.1 Stylosanthes scabra
TAAAATTTCTACATATTTTAAGTGGTCAAGCACGTACACGATCAAGAAGTTTTTTCTTCCGTCGGTCTACTGAAACAGTTAGTCGACATTTTCACCAAGTTTTTATAGCTATAATAAGTTTGGAAAATTAATATTTAGTTCAGTCAAATGGTGCCACTGTCCCATCACAAATACTCAACAACGGAGGAAGATTTTACCCGTACTTTAAGGTATTTTGCAAAAAAAAAATTATTTCTTTAATTGTGGAATAATTCTATTACATATATTTAGCCATAGATATTAAGTTATTTGGAAATTTTAGAATTGTATAGGTGCTATAGATGGAACACATATTCGAATTAAAGTGTCAAGTGAAGATGCATCAAGTTATAGAGAAAGAAAAGGTTATCCTACTATGAATGTACTGGCAGCCTGTACTCCTGATTTAAAATTTACTTATGTGTTACCTGGGTGGAAGGGTTTAGCTGCGGATTCAAGAGTTTTAGAAAATGCATTAAATAGAGAAGAAGGAAAATTCTACCTAGCTGATGCTGGATACATGTTGAGATCAACCTTTCTGACTCCATATAGGATCGTTTGGAATGGTTGAGTGAAAAGATGGAATGGTGACTTTCGAAGTTTATTGGTGACTAAGCAGTATTTTGTTGGGGTAATGCTATTTGAACAAGTGATTTTGACTAACCAAGTGCAACCAAGTGATTTATTTCTATGCTAAATAGAATATTATTTCGGTGTAAAATAGTATAAAAAAGTGCACTTAAATAAAATTCTATTTGACACCGAAATAGTCTTTTATTTAGCATAGAAATAAATCACTTGGTTGCACTTGGTTGACCAAAACCACTTGTTCAGATAGAATTATTGATTTTGTTGGGTGACAAATATAATGTCATTCTTGAATTAGACTTTTGTTGTCGTATGTGAGATAAACTCTAAATTCTCACTTTAATGTGATAAGGGATATTTTTATAGTGACTTTATTATATTTATTCATGTATTTTAATGATAAGGGATATTTAATAATATAACTTTGTCAAGGACAAAATTGTAAAAAAAAAAAATTTATTCAATTCTATTCTATGTTAAAGTCATTCCAAATCAAAGAATTGAATTCTATTCTATTATATGTTAATGTTATTCCAAATCATGAAATTGAATCTCAAATAAAAATGAATTCAATTCTCAAGAGAATTAGAATTCTTTTCTCATATTAAATACTTTTCAAACAAGCTCATAATAATTACTTTTTACAATCATTCGATTGGATACACTAATGTAATTAAACAAAAATATAAAATTATATATATAATACGTAAAAATTAAATTATATATGTTTGTGTTTTAATTTCTTCTTCATTATTATGAGCCATTAATAGAATATATTCGCTGATGTTAATAGCTAGGAATGAGATCACATTTACAAAAATGAAAATGACAATGCAACTAGATAGTTAAGGGGGAATCGTCATGCAAACTCATAATATCAAATGTTAAATTAAATGTTGATATATACTTTCATTGAGATTTATTTATGAACTTTGACATAAAACCGGTCAAATCATTATATCATTTATTTAAGAAAAAACATGTTAAAAAAAATCAACTTTTAGCTATTTAACATTAGCCAATTTTTTTTTTATAAAAAATTTAAGGTTTAAAATTAAGAATTTATACATAATTTAGAGTCTACAATTTAAGATAAATAAAATATTTTTTAAAAAATTAATTAATATTGACTGAAAAAAGTCGGTTCCCTTTCATTACATTTTTTTTTTTTTGTTGTACACAAAAATTTATTAAACTACAATATATGTGATTCTGTTAAGTGTATGTTTCGGCCTTCTTAATTAACTAACTAGAGATTTCAATGCAAGTAGCATTACTAGTCGTATTCTCAGTATTAATAATTAAGACCCAAATAACTATTCACAAAAAAAAATAGAGAAAATAAATAAACATACATATATATATATATATAAAAAACCTTCATCATATTGTCATTATCTAATAAGTAGTAATCAACACTTTTAAAAGGAACATGAACGATATTTGATGAAAAAAGACGTGAAGTCTTCTATGGCCTCAGCGATGATGATATATAATTATTGATCGTATATATGTCAAAAACGATGGTGGGATTAATGCAAGTGATGAACAGATAATAGTCAATGTTTCAAATGAAGATGATCATATGAGCCTAATACATATATTTTGAGCAATTTGGGGCAGTGCATGTGCCCAGAGACCATAGTGTATACAATGTGACAATAATGTAGGGACATGTAGGCTCATCACTGAGTGATAGAAAGGAAAAAAGGTGAAGGGATGAAAGGGCAATCTTAATTAGCAAAAAATTCATTTAAGGAAGGCACCAACTTTAGGAGGTGGCTATGCAACCTTGGAACATTGCTGCCATAAATACATAGGTCCAACACAGGGCTCATCATTCTTTTATTTCACATTAACTCAGCCTCCAAATGCGTTATGGAGTAAATTAACATATATATACTTTTCAATTTTCATTTTGAATGCTACCTTCTTTATTTGTCCTACAATGAAAGCCAGATAAATTAAACCCTAAAAATATAACCCAATGGTGAATTAATAATCATTTTTATTTACTTTTTTTTCTCCGGAAAAAGTGTATATCAAATTTCATTGCTAAAAGATTTCTTCATCTTTTAGTACATTATTTTAATCAATTTGAATATATATGATTAGTCTTATTTCTATTAATAAAATGTAGATGTTCTTAGTGTTATATGGTAAAATATATTTTCTGGAATTTATGAAAAGTTTTAAAAATAACCTTAAATTATATTTATATTGTTTCAATTTTGTACTAAAAATTTTTGATTTGCATTAAATATATATCACTGATAGTTAATTTTTTTAAAAATGTAAAACTAATTTAATAATAATTTTGCAAAAACAACTTTTAATACAAACAAATCAAGAATAAAATTATGTCACTGATTCTTAGTTGTCAAATATTGTTATTAAATTTATCCTAAAATTCTTAAAAATTTAATTAATTACTAGAGATATATTTGATGCAAATAAAAAAATTGAAATAAAATTAAAATAAAATAAAACTTAAAAAATATTTTTAAAAATTTTAACAAATTTCAAAAACAAAAAATATATTTTAACTTTTACCCTTAGTTATATAGTTCAAAGGGTTTGAAACAAAAGGATTATTCATTATTTGGCTTGGAGTTTCATCAGTCGTTTCTTACTGGAGTTATTAGTGGGGTAACCAGTTGAGCTGCAGTTCATGTAGGTTTAAAATGAAGAATTTGTTTTTTGATTGTGATTGAATAGGCTGAAAAGTTAGTTGAAGAAAAATCAATTATGGATCAAATTAACACAATGTCTCTGGTTGAAGGAATGTTAGTTGAACCGTTTCTCCAGCCAAATTATGTGAAGAAGATATTAGGTAGAGAGTGGTGGTTGGTATTATAAAGTCTATACAGCTCATATTTTTTACTTTTATCGTATATTATTGCATTACAAATTAAATCAAAATAAATAAAGTGCTCCTTATTATTATTATTATTATTATTATTATTATTATTATTATTATTATTATTATTATTATTATCATTATTAATTACCAGAGTATTAACAGATATTGGAGATAACGGCTAGTTAATTAGTAACGGAATCAAGAATAAAAATTAATTTATCTTTTTTATAAATTTAGTATGGATATATAATAATAAATTAACCAAATTCGTAACAATAAAATAATAAGAAAACGTATTATCATAGAATAATTAAACTTTTAGGATTTTTTTCATAAAACACCATATTGTTATACGGTAATTAATTTTCGATAATGTTATATATATACCATCTTTTTTTTAATCAAATCAATTATTTTTATATTAAATAGAAGATAATTTTGATGTTAAATATTAAAAAAAATGGCATCAAAATAAATTTTTATTTGATATTGAAATAATTTTTTATTTAATATGAAATAAATAATTTAGTTGAATTTGATTGGATAAAATAAATTTATAATTAGAATTATTGATTAATTTTTTAATGTGTACAGTTATATTGAATAACAAATTTGAGATCAACCATTATGTTACATTGAAATCAAAAGTTTATAAATTCAACTCTTTTCAAAATAGCTAAACAATCTTTTAAATTTTTTTTTTTTATAAATTATATATATATGATGAAGTGCATTTTGAAAAAGAAAATCTATACACCGATTCTTCATCAAATCATTATAAATTCTACTAGCTTAGTCTTCCAATTGAGTCTCTACGTATAAGCCTACTATTAAAACCAGAGTTGATCAATTTAATTCCAGTAATAAGAAAAACAGTTTTGCCAGTTTTTCTTCTTTAAAATCCAATCGAGTTTCAACTTCCAAAAGTGGAAAAGGTGTATGGAATAATGATCTCGGGCTATCTTTTTAGGTCCAACAATACAGAACATATATACATGCCGTTCCTAAAACCCTAAACCTAAGACACGATGACGACATGATTTAAACAATCCAAATAATTGTCATTTTTTAAAAAGTAGGGCGTCGTTAATTTAATCAACTAATTTGAAAACAATAATCCAAAATTTGAAAAAGAAATAAACATAAAAAATAAAGTGAAATTGTGTGTTGTTGGGAATGCGAAAAAGAAGTGAAAAAGGATAAAACATTATTTTTTAAAAAAATTGTGAATTAGCAGATTTGTTTGTTTGTTGGTGGGTGAAATTTGTTGATGATAATGTGTTGCATTCTTAATATATGGAATTGTTTATGTGCTAATTAAGTCTGATATTAAATTAAGTTTAACATTGTTTGCTCTCAGTCCACATGGAAAATATGGCAGAATGCACGGGATTGATGAAAAAAAGTAAAGCAAAAAACAAAAAATTCCGAATCATTTATGACCTTTTATTATATTAGTAGTATAAACTATATATAAAGTGATGGTGGTCTACAATGACCTAATTAATTTGTTGTGGTCCAACAATTGACAATAACCAATATCTATCTCACCTCTGTCCTTTAATTTAACCTTTATTTACGGATATGTAGTTAAATTTATAGTAATTTCTATGATACATGCGATATGAGAGTTGATATTTTTGCATAACATATAAAAGGATACTTATGGTTCTTTGAAAACAAAAAATATGAGAGTTGATATTTTTGCATGCATATTGATTTATTTGCATCCATTGTGTTTTCGTAGCTGATTTACTGATGAAAATTTAGGTACAACTAATTTCATGTAAAATTATTATTTTAAAATTTTTAGAATATATTTTAGTCAAACAATTATCTAAAAATGTCTAACAAATAATTTCATATGAAATTGACTCCATACGAGTATTCACCGAATAGTTTAATAATTGGTTATATTTTATACTAACTAACTTCTTTTTTAATTTAGTTCACAGCACGTCCACCCAAAAAACAGGAAAAAAAAAACTTAGTTTGAGTACTTGCTGTGTAACACCTTGCAACATACTAACATTATTATTCTTTACCCAATAGAAAAAAGAAAGAAAAACTTAGTTATTGTGAGTTGCATTGTAAAATTAAATTTAAGATGTTTAATTATTTGTAAACAAACAAAATTATGAATTGAAATACCTAATTTGTAAAAACTTAAGAAAGTTCATCATATTAAATACCTAATTATGAAATACCTAAAGTGCGGCTTAGCTAAAAAATTTCTTGCAATTGAGGTTGAGGTATCATAATAGAGAGAATAGTAATTATTATTGAAGGTATAGGAAGAATGAAAATTGATTACGAAGTCTTAGCTTCTTAATTAATAGCCTAGCTAGAGATAGAATGAGACAAAGGCAATAATATAATAATATATATGCATGAATATATATGTTATTATATTAGTAAATCATCATCTTCATATATATGCTGAACCAATCTACGATCTATATATGCAACTACCTGCACTTGAATCGTGGGCCACATTTGAATTATGTAATTAATTTACATTCTGATATTAAAATTAGAGCCCCTAGCTAAGAGTTGAGACTATAAATATAAGAGGGTGAAGTTGCAGTGACACTCAAATTAAAGTAGCTAGTTCAAATATACAATTAATATAAGCATGGGTAATAAGTGTATGATGTGTTACAATATTGTGATGGCAATAGTAGTAGTGGTAGTAGGAAGCAGTTTGATAGGAGAAGCAGAGGGAGCAAGAGCATTCTTTGTGTTTGGGGATTCATTAGTGGATAATGGGAACAACAACTACTTAGCAACTACTGCAAGAGCAGATGCTCCTCCTTATGGCATTGATTACCCAACTCGCAGACCCACTGGCCGTTTCTCTAATGGCTTGAACATTCCTGATTTTATCAGTTACCTCCTTTTCTTATATATTATCATTTATTTTATTAGCCTTTTCCACATCTTTAATTTTAATTAATTTCATCCTACATATAACATTTTCTAGACCTACCTATATCTATATATGTTAGCATTGTATATATATATACACGTACATTTATATTACAGATCAATTTTCAATTTTAACAAGTACTAAATAGTGTGTAACTCATCTTGCATTGTGTTTTTGTGTGTATATAATAATGTTGTGATTATTTGCATGCAGGTCAGGCACTTGGAGCAGAACCCACATTGCCGTACTTGAGTCCGGAGCTGAACGGAGATAGATTGTTGGTGGGTGCCAACTTTGCTTCTGCCGGCATTGGAATCCTTAACGATACTGGAATCCAGTTTGTAAGTCAAACTTTATATATATATAATGAGAGAAAATTAAAGTAGTGTTTATGGATTGTGATAATGATATGTACATTATTATTATTGTGTTAGGTAAACATAATAAGAATATACAAGCAGCTAGAGTACTTCGAGCAATACCAGCAAAGAGTGAGTGCGCTGATTGGAAGTGAGGAAGCTGAGCGGTTAGTGAACGGAGCATTAGTGCTCATCACTCTCGGTGGCAACGATTTTGTTAACAACTATTACTTGATCCCTTTCTCTGCTAGATCTCGCCAATTCAATTTACCTGACTATGTCAGGTATTTGATTTCCGAATATAAGAAGGTTCTTAGGGTATGTATCTATATATTTACTCATCTCACATCCTAACTAATTCTTTTTAATTTATTGCATGCTCATCAAATATCTCAAAAAGTGGACATGATAATTCACAAGTCAAATCTTATTATTTATGACTTAATTAATACGGTTAGCAGCTAGGTTATTAAAAATCGCTGAGACTCACATGAAGTTGTAATTGAGCTGAGTTAAATGATTTGACACAGTTGAGTAAATTACTATCGAAATTCTTGACCTTCAATTTTATATAAAATAAACTAGATACGAATTTTCACCTTACTTTTATATGTTTTTATGTCAATTATATAATAAATATGCAACTGTATACGAAGATAAACTTAGTGTTGATACACATATGCTGTATCAAATGATTTGATGCATGCATGGTGCCATTGTTATGGAGAGAAATATTAAAGAGGATTCTTTACACTATTTTTTTCAATATATACAATTATATCTGTATTATATAAGAACCTTGTCTTTATCATTAGTTAGTTTTTTTATTTATTACTGTAACTGTCAAAATTATTATACTAAATACTATATATAACTTGCACATGCATTAGTCTCCTTAAATTTATTGTGATATAATTCATTTGCTAAGTGCGTAGAGATCATCACATGCGGTAATTGCATTATTGCAACTTATTATTGTTCACTGTTTCCTCCAAAAAGTGGACGGTGAGATTATTAATTAACCCCATATTACATTTGATTTGATGTTTTTGATTCAGAGGCTATATGATATTGGAGCACGGCGGGTGCTGGTGACGGGAACGGGTCCATTGGGGTGTGTTCCGGCGGAATTGGCCCAAAGAAGCAGGAATGGGGAATGTGCACCTGATCTCCAACAAGCTGCTGCATTGTTTAACCCTCAGCTTGTTCAAATAATTTCTGAACTCAACAGCGAAATTGGTTACGACATCTTCATTGGAGCCAACACTCAACAGATGAGCAATAACTTCATCACTAACCCTACAGCATATGGTAATATATCATATATAATTTGATTGTGACAAATCAAGTTCACTATATTGGACCACTCTGTGCTAATAATAACTATATATATATATATAAAAAAAATTTATTCGATACGAATATAAATTAATATATATATATATATAAAAGATTTTATTATAAGATTTTACATCTTACCTCTTACAAAAATTACAATAATATACAAATGTGAGTAGTCCTCATATTTCTCATAATAAAACATACATTTATATAATTTATTTTTGTTATGTACAAGGTATATATATATATTAAGTATTTTGTCCAATTAAGTTTAATCAAGTCATTAATTTTTATATTAAATAAAAAATATTTTTGATATCAAATATCACAATAAAATAGCACATAACTAATCTTCTATTTGATATTAAAATAATTTATTATTTATAATAAAAATAAATAACTTATTAAACTTGGTCGATAAAATAGATGTACACCTAAAATTATGTATATTCAAATAGGCCATTCAAATATAAAACTTAATAAAAATATGAGTAACAACAAATAAAGAAAATATCAATATGACTACTACTTCTCTATCTCAATCAGGAATGGACAACAATTATTATTGAATAGCTGAGACAAAAATAGCTCATCTGTCATACATTGGCAAGAAAATGAAATTTCTTTATTTGTCTTAACGATGCCAGCTTTTGGTCATTTATGAATATAGGTAGATATATATATAGAGATAAGTTATAACTATCACTGGACCGTGAAGACATACACACATGTATAGCCAAGAATTAAGATACATAGTTACAAATGAAGCAATTAATTAATTAAGATATGAATTATTATATTGTTGTGTGTATGTGATGCAGGATTCGTTACATCTAAAGTAGCATGCTGTGGTCAAGGACCATACAATGGGATAGGACTATGCACAGTGTTATCAAACATTTGCCCAAACCGTGACGCATATGCATTTTGGGATCCATTCCATCCATCAGAAAGAGCAAACAGTATAATTGTTCAACAAATCTTGTCGGGAACCACAGAGTATATGTATCCCATGAATCTCAGCACTGCTTTGGCCTTGGATTCCTACAAGAATTAATTAACTAGATCAGATTAATCCAGGGATATTCATTATTATATCATTTTGTTTTATTTAATATTAATGTACTTCTAAATGTATGTTGTTGTAGTTTCTAGTTAAGTTATTTTTTAATTAATATGTATTTTTGCCTGTTGGAATAATCATGTCTTGAAAATTAGTTTGGAGCTAGCTAGCGCAGCCAAATTAAAGTACTCGATCTCCAATTTATTATATATGTACTATGTGATGTTCTATTGGATCCATGGATGAAGAAGAATTCTCTCCTTTAACATTCTTATTAATTAGCTTCATTTCTCTTATTTTTTAGAATTTTAATTTGTTACTACATTGATCTATAATTGCAAATAATTAGCCTCCTTTTTATTTTTACTTTTTTTTTTCAAATAAGAAATACAAATCCAAATATTCTGTCACTTTTCAGTAGGATTAACTGTCTGACTCGTTGGTTTGGTATTACTCCTTAGTTTTTCTTTTTTTTTTTTTGGGTATTAGTATTACTACTCCTTAGCTATTTAACATCTTTTATCCCAATATTGTTTTGGGGTCTTGGTCCAAAATTTTATCTAAATTAAAGTAGTAGAATAAAACAGAAAAAATTGGGCCTACTAGTCAAGCCCACATTTGATTCCACATGCACCTTCTGCAATAGTGCAATGTGCACTCAGCGTCTCAGCATAATTTATGTGCTGGCAAATACCAAATAAATAAATAAATAAGATACATTGTCACCAAAAAAAAAAATAAATAAATAAGATACAAGCCATGAGCTAATTTTTGTCTTGAATTAATCTATTTAATCCCAATTCTAAAATAATTGGTCCAAATTGAATTTGATTTGGTCCAATTAAGCTTAAATTGGACCTAGCCTTTGATTTCACCGAAAAATAATAATAATAATAATATGTGTCAGCATTACCCAAAAATTAACATGTTAGTAATTATAATTAATTTGGGATCGTCTAATAATTAGTTGACTAATCTGTTTAAATAAATATCGGAGATTTAAATTTTTTGTGCATATAATAATTCAATGACCAAAGACAAGTCGTTAAAAACATATTGGTAATTACTAATTGGGAAACCTTTACCGCAGCAGTGAGAAATAAGTAACAACACTTAGCTCAAAAATAAAATATTCGTTTCGTGACTGGAATAATTCATCAACTATATATAGCACCCAAAATTATCATGACCTATGTAGCTATATTAAAAGCATGCATAGTAATAGTACCCACAATCCAGCAGGAAACATACCAGTTTTCACTTTTAGTACTGTATCATTGGTATCTTTTTTCTAGTTTTACATTGTCTTTTGGGCGGTGGAAATAATTTCTAACTAGTTTATGCATCATTTCCAGCCCGTCTTATTTACACTCCTCACATGCCATATTCACTTTCAGAACCATAAAATCCAAATCATTCAAATTCACCTATATAGACAACCTAAAAGTTAACTTGTACTATATATGTGCTCAATGCCATTTTTTTGGAGCATCAAAATAATTAATAATAATGATAATAAGCAGCTATAAAAAGGCTTGAATTATATTCGTGATGTTCCACATACACACACACATACTCGTTCATCAAATAATGGCATTCCGATGGAGTTTGGTTGTGATTTTCTTAGTAGCTGGGATCATAGTGCAAGGAAGTGAGGCTGCTAAGTCAAATAATAAGGCGAGGGCTTTCTTTGTATTTGGAGACTCACTTGTTGATAGTGGCAACAACAATTACTTAGTCACAACTGCAAGAGCTGATTCCCCTCCTTATGGCATTGACTATCCAACTGGCAGACCAACTGGCCGTTTTTCCAATGGCCTCAACATTCCCGACCTTATTAGTTAAGTTTTCATAGATTAACTTTTTTACTAATCAATTTAAGAGATCGTGAATGATCAATTTACTTATCCATTCAAATATAGTTGTAAGTTCGAATTCTGCTTTTTATATGCAGTTATTCATTAGTCAACAGAGATAGAAGGATGGTGCTACAAATTAGTTTTTAACTTACTTGATATGTTGAAAGATACAGTGAATTAACTAACTATATGCGTTGCTTTTTTTAGGTCGACGACTTGGCGCCGAGTCCGTGTTGCCCTACTTAAGTCCACAACTAAGGGGAGAGAAGCTTCTAGTTGGTGCCAATTTTGCTTCCGCTGGAATTGGTATCCTTAATGACACTGGAGCTCAGTTTGTAAGTCATATATACATGTGATTAAATATTAATAATCTAGTTAATTAAAAATGAAGTGCTTAACATTATTGGTAATGACATACATAATTAACACCTTGCAGCTAAATATAATTAGAATGTATAGACAATTGGAATATTTTGAAGAGTACCAGCGACGAGTGAGTGCTCTAATTGGAGCAGCACGAACTAAGACACTGGTGAATCAAGCTTTGGTCTTAATCACTGTTGGTGGTAACGATTTTGTGAACAATTACTACCTCATACCTTACTCTGCAAGGTCTCGCCAATATTCCCTACCAGACTATGTCAAATTTCTCATTGTAGAATACAGGAAGCTCTTGCAGGTAAATTCAACAACAAATAATTAATAATTAAGTTTTGTTAGCTAGAGAAATAATGAAAATATTATTATTGCAGAGACTATATGATCTAGGAGCTCGTAGAGTTCTTGTGACAGGAACTGGACCATTAGGTTGCGTGCCAGCAGAACTAGCCATGCGTGGAACAAATGGAGGATGTTCTGCTGAACTTCAACGTGCTGCATCATTGTACAACCCTCAGCTACTACACATGATCCAAGGACTCAACAAGAAAATTGGCAAAGATGTTTTCATTGCTGCAAATACAGGAGAAATGCACAATAATTTCGTTAATAACCCCAGAGCTTATGGTAACACATACCTTCTATATATGCTAGCTTTGCTTGTTTTTCATTTAAGGTACCATTTAATTAATATGATTTAATTATTAATTGTGTCCCTATTTTTGGGCAGGGTTTACAACATCACAAATTGCTTGTTGTGGGCAAGGACCGTACAATGGAATTGGGCTGTGCACGGCACTTTCTAATCTGTGTCCAAATAGAAACTTGTATGCCTTTTGGGATCCATTCCATCCATCTGAAAAGGCAAACAAACTAATCGTGCAACAAATTATGTCTGGTTCTACAAAATACATGAACCCCATGAACCTCAGCACAATCCTGGCTTTGGATTCTACCACATGACCACTCTCGTTTCTGCTCTGATCTCTATATATAGTTATATATGACAATATTTGTTTGGAATTGTTGATTATTGTTATTAATTTGTATCAAGTTATTGTGTCATTACTTTTAATAGTCTTTATGGTTCATTCATCAATAAACTCTCTTCACAAGTGATATATATTTGAGCATTTGACATAGTCTGAGTTTCTTTTAATCATCAATAAACTCTCCTCATCAAGATTTTGAAATAAAAAATGAAAATCAGATAACAAATTAAGGAAGATCAAATTGATGAAAACAATTGAATTATTGTTAAACCAACTTGGGTTGTTATGGTAGTCAGCTCACTAGTCCGCTTAAGCAAGTGTCGGGGTGTGAAACTCGCATTGGCCAGGGCAGATCCTTAAATAGAGTTCAGATTCGCGAAGAATTAGTCAGTGAATTATTGTTACAAGTACCTTACCATATTTGGCGAAGTTCAGTCTTTCAAGATATCTGATATACTACGTACAAAGATGAAATAACGTCCTAATCTTATACTTTGTCAGATAATAGTTACTTAATGATTGAATTAATTGAAGAGCCCAAAACAAATAAATTTGAGAAAATGATAAAGAAAGAGGGTGACTGTAAATCTGCTTTATGCTTATTACCTGACATAAGACAGAAGTATAACGGAAAATACAGCAGAGTAGGAGGGTATTATGGTCCACATAAAAAATCATACCTGCTCTTCCTTGCAATTGAAGTGTCCTCCAAACTCCAATGTACCAACCGAATGCTGAAGTGGGGAGAGAATTAGAGAATTAGTGAGAGAGAGAGAGAGAGAGAAACAAACCAAAGCGATTATAGTTGATCTCACGCTTTGTTCGATTTCCACTTCTACAATCGCAACAGCCATGGCTGTGCCCGTTGAGGAAGCCATTGCAGCTCTCTCCACATTCTCGCTTGAGGTAACAAACACCTCCTACCTTCATTTTTTCTCTTCCTTTTCAATTCTATTTCTGCTACATTTTCTTACTTAATTTTGTTGCTTAACTTGAAGTTCGCTTATGGATTCTTGTTTACCTTGTTCATGCTCTGATTCTGTCTATAATTTACTTGATCCGAGCTGATTCTAATTATAGAAACTTTCAATTTGGTTCTTCTAAGTTGCACAAGCTTGTTTTAGGCGTCCTATCCGAAATGTTTAGTAGTCAAATCACGACTGAAACAAACTACTGATCTGTGACTATTAGATTTGCCTGGAAGGCAATTTGATGCTGAAGTTCAAGAGTAACGTATTTGTAGGAACTTGAGTTTTTTTGTTTAATTATATTCGAGTATTTTTTCTTTCGCCCTAATTTTGTAGGATGAGCAACCGGAGGTGCAGGGACCTGGAATGTGGGTGTCAACTGAGAGAGGTGCGACAGATAGTCCAATAGGTAGGGTTGTTTATGTTTCCGTTGTTCTTTTACGGATATGTTTTGAACTTGCGTTGTTATTGTTCTTAAAACTACAAAGATACAATGCATGGCTGACTAGTAATTACCATGTACTGGCCTCCTTTTGTAGAGTATAGCGATGTTTCTGCATACCGACTATCTCTATCAGAGGATACAAAAGCTCTCAATCAGCTGGTATTCTGCTTTTCAGCTATCAATTAGATCTGTCTGTTAGATGATTTTCATTTTCTTTTTAATTATAGTTTTTTTAATGCTAATCTGAAAACAATGCAGAACACCCTTACCCAAGAGGGGAAGGAAATGGCATCAGTGCTTTACACATATCGCAGTTGCGTCAAAGCCCTTCCCCAGGTGAATTTTCTCTTTCGTTACATCTAGTTGTCATTTTGTAAATTAGAGGGAAAAAAAAAGTTGCACTACTTAATTGATAGCTTTACATAATGCAGTGTGATGTTTTAATACACAGCTATTTTCAATGTCATTTTTCTTTTATTGATAACCCCACTATTAAACTTCTGGAAGGGAGGTCCTTTTTTAAGTTTTCATTTCCTTACTTGTATACATCCTGTAATTGATACATTTTGCCACAATGAGGCAGCTTCCTGATTCGATGAAGCAAAGTCAAGCTGATTTATATTTGGAAACATATCAAGTTCTGGACTTGGAGATGAGTCGTTTGCGTGAAATTCAGCGATGGCAAGCATCAGCTTCATCAAAGGTATGAGATGCTTGTTACCTATTTTCTAGACTTCTTTTTTAGATTATTTTTTTCTTTTCAGAAACTGACAGATTCAGACATAAGATGTTAAGTATACCTGTCTTCATTATGAATGCAGTTAGCTGCTGACATGCAACGTTTTTCTCGGCCCGAGCGGCGCATTAATGGCCCTACAGTATCTCATTTGTGGTGTGTTACGATGCTGCATCATTCATTATTTATTTATTTTTCCTTTTGTTTTTTATCTTTTAATTTATATTCTTATCTTCAACATCGTATTAGATTATACCACTGAGCTGTGCCCTCGTTTCATTTCACACAATTTGTGTCCGTATAATATAATATTTTTATTCTTGACTCCAGGTCTATGTTGAAGTTACTCGATGTCTTGGTGCAACTTGATCATCTTAAAAATGCTAAGGCAAGCATACCTAATGACTTTTCATGGTATAAAAGGTAAGAATTTTATATCTGTCTATGTCAATTTATCGTCAGCTTCAAGATCTTCAAATTTTCTTTTGTACTCAAAACATTCACAAACTTCCCATTATATATGATCTGCATGGTAATCTTTAGGGGTATAATCATGTGAACTCCTTTCTGACCAAGTTTAGAAATTTTAAAAGTACTTAGTGAAATGTCACATTTGTTCATTTATTTTTTCTTCTCTATTTGTCAGAACTTTCACGCAAGTCAGTGGTCAGTGGCAAGACACTGATTCAATGAGGGAAGAGTTGGACGATTTACAGGTGCTTAATTGTTGATATTTCCTTGTTTATGTCATGTAGCATGCTCTGAATTTATTCTGTTGTTGAGTGCTTGAAAATAATTTATCCCAAAAATTTCCTTTTTATGGCCTTTTTATTGTTACCAATTTCTTTGGCATGCCCAACCAAAGGTGAGCTGTGATTGACATTTTAGTTTTGTGTGCAGATTTTCTTGAGCACAAGATGGGCTATCTTGTTGAATCTGCATGTTGAGATGTTCCGCGTGAACAAGTATCCTATATATTATATCTATTAGATGTACTAGCATACTGTTAGAAACAACGACTAAGAAAACCTACTTGTTTCTAGTTTTTAGCATGTCACCATTTTTATTATTCTCCTCATTCAGTTCTTCTTTGATACCTTGACTTGAAATAGTGTGGAAGACATTCTTCAAGTACTTATAGTCTTTGTTGTAGAGTCTCTGGAGTTGGACTTTGCACTTCTCTTTCCAGAGCGCCACATACTCTTGCGTGTTTTGCCTGTTCTTGTAGTCCTAGTGACATCATCAGAGAAAGATAGTGAGTCTCTGTACAAGAGGGTGAAAATCAACAGACTGATCAATATATTTAAGGTATTGTTGTATTTGTTCTTGATGATGACATTCTATCAACTGGTTTATGAAAGAAATGTTATTATTAGATTACCTGAAAATTTTGCACAGAATTCTTTTCTCTTGTCAAGAAGTTTAAATCTGTGTATCTTCCTCTTCTCTTCACTTTTGACAGAATGATGTGGTCATTCCTGCATTTCCAGATCTGCATCTGTCTCCTGCTGCAATTTTGAAGGAATTATCGACATATTTCCCAAAGTTTTCTTCCCAAACTCGACTTCTTACCCTTCCAGCACCTCATGAGCTTCCACCTCGTGAGGCACAAGAATATCCTTCAAATTGTTTTTACACATAATCTGATGCTGATTTGTTATTGTCAAACCAGTATTTTATTCCATGGTGGGATAGCTTTTTCATTCTTTTGTGACTTATCTGTTGTCACTTTCACTGCAAATAGCTGATTGGTAATGTCACAATTTATACTTAGGATAACAAATTGAATGTTTCGGATTCACAACAGTTTCACAATCCAAGAAGTTTTCATAAACTTATGATGTGTCTTTGTTGGGTACCTTTAGAATGTAACCTTGACATGAGATACATATCAGAGACATTATTTGATCATCAATCATATTGGTGCAATCCGTGCTGAGCATGATGATTTCACAATTCGTTTTGCTTCAGCAATGAATCAGGTGCTGCCCCTCTGGTCTGCCTGGGCTGCAAAGAAAAAAAGGCTCTTTTTGACATCTTATTTGTTTTCTTTCTGTTGATTGCTTCATAGCATTTAAAGCCTGCTAGTATGTTTTTTGCAGCTGTTGTTGTTGAAGTCAACTGATGGCTCTGATGTTGATTGGAGCAAAGAAGTAAAGGGTAACATGTATGATATGATTGTTGAAGGTTTTCAGCTATTAAGCAGATGGAGTGCACGCATCTGGGAACAATGTGCTTGGAAGTTTTCTCGACCATGCAAGGATGCATCCCCATCATTCTCAGACTATGAAAAGGTGAGGATGCTCAAGATGTCATTTTTATTTTCATTTTGATGACAACAAAGTTTACTATTGATCACTTGATTAACTTGTTTATGTTATTACTTATTAGTTAAGAGATTGTTAGTTAACCACTAAGCATTTATCACCCATTAATGCATGTATTAGGTTAGGCTATTTACATTACACCCTTTGGGTGCAGCCCTTCCCCGGACCTTGCGAAACGCGGATGCTTGTGCTCCGTGGTGTCCTTTTTACCACTTGCTGCTTTGAATCTGGTTACCGTAATTTTCTTTAAGTAAAGGTAGCTTCAAAATAACTTGGAAAAATACGTTTCTGTAAAATGTTTTCTTGTAGGTAGTACGATATAATTACACTGCAGAGGAAAGAAGAGGACTGGTTGAACTTGTGAGCTACATAAAGAGTGTTGGATCTATGATGCAGCGGTGTGATACACTGGTTGCTGATGCTTTATGGGAAACAATACATGCTGAGGTTCAAGACTTTGTCCAAAACACATTAGCTTCTATGTTACGGACTACTTTCAGAAAGAAGAAGGACCTGTCTAGGTAGGATCCAATTTCACATTACATTGTGTAAAATAGTTAATTTTTGCAGCTAAATCTGTTCCTTGGTCAAATGCAACCCTCAGTGCACGTTGAAACTGTTGATGAAAGACCTAAAACCGCTCTTGGAGTGTCATGAAACTGTAACATCCTGGTACCATCAACTAACTACAGATAATTCACATAATAGATTAGAATATAGTGTAAGATAATAGATAAAGCTCATGATAGAGTAGTGAATAGAAGAAGACGGAATGGAAGCTGAGGGGCTGAATAATGAGATATCATTCTCTCCTCTGTGATGATGTTATTGAATATGGAGAATGCAGTAAGAATGATAGATGGTGGCATTCGAGAAGCTGCAGGGTCCTGTCCAGCCTAATTTCCAAGATCCTTCCCTCTAACTCTCTTCTCTCCTATATGCATTTTTTCTCTTCTCCTCTAACAAACACCACTACTCTGCCAAGCTGGCATAGTTACAGGAATTTCCACACCCAAAATACCCTTACTTTCTATTTCTTTCCCCTAAACCATATATAAGGTATGTTACAATAACAACGCTTTTGTGTATCAATAATATATTTTCTTCATTAAAGGGTTCGCTTGAAGATACAATTTAATGTCTGAGGAAGTAGATAGGATCAAGAAAGAGAACTTGTTGAAAGTACTTAAGTGATCATTGATTTGGGGAAAAAACATCGTATCACTCTGGTAGAGTTTAGACAATTGGATGGCCAAGTTTGCAAATTTGCAATTTTGCCACTTGTTTCAGTTTTTTGGAAGTCAAGTTTTATTTCCAAAAACAATATTTGATGGTTTAATGATTTTTTTCTATGATGCTTAACTTTTTAATAGAATTTTGAAAGTGGTTCTGTGATTGAATAGTATGCATCATATTATATTCTTTTCTTGCTTAAAAAACTTCAGATCACTTCTATCAATCACCCTAATATGTACTTTCAGGATTCTTTCGGATATGAGGACCCTTTCAGCTGATTGGATGGCTAATACGAACAAGTCTGACTCTGATTTACAATCATCACAGCATGGAGGTGAAGAAAGTAGAGCAAACATATTCTATCCAAGGGCAGTTGCCCCTACTGCTGCTCAGGTTTGACTTATTTCAAATTCTCTTCCCGAAGTGTGCTGTATAACTTGTAGCCATTGATTCTTGATATACAATTGAAGAGCCGTATTCATATAAATTCTTATTAAAGCTAATTATGGACTCTGGTATCTGTGTAGATGTTTTCTTGAACTAACAATCTCGCATATGGGCTTATATTTTAATAGAAAGCAAATATACAGCTTTGTTTTGAAATATTGGACAAACTTAAAAAATCATTTATCCAATCATGCACTCCCTCCCTCCCTCTCTCTCTCTCTCTTCAATTTTGTTTTTAAATTTTGAATCATATTTTAAAACTCTAGCCTTTTGTATGAAATTTCTTTCAGGTTTCCATGTATTCACACACTGTAAGTTCTTGTCTGATAATGTTATAGGAGAAGCATATTGAACATTGTCATGAAAAGCTTCTACATCCCTGCTTGTGCTGCTTTTTGAGTTCTTTTAGTGGATTTCTGTTGTTTTTGAATTTTCTAATTTTCTAATTTTTATCTTTATAATCGATAAAATATTTGGTCCATCCTATGCATACATGTCATGGGGATCCTGCTTTTTTATTGTACCAGACTTGAATGTTAAAAGTGATAGTGATGATTTTCTACTTATTCTGAGTATTCCACCAAAAAATTTCAAATTGCTTAATTAATATCTATGATACAGGTGCACTGCTTGCAATTCTTAATATACGAGGTGGTTTCTGGTGGTAACCTTCGGAGGCCTGGAGGACTCTTTGGGAATAGTGGCTCAGAAATTCCAGTTAATGATTTAAAACAGTTGGAGACTTTTTTTTACAAGCTTGGTTTTTTCCTTCATATTTTGGACTACTCAGGTAATGGTGTCTTTCATTAACCCTGGAATATATATTGTGACATAACTCATCCTTTGTGCCCATTATCCATTGATAGTATCCAAAACCTATGGTTTTTTCCTTCATATTTTGGACTACTCAGGTAATGGTGTCTTTCATTAACCCTGGAATATATATTGTGACATAACTCATCCTTTGTGCCCATTATCCATTGATAGTATCCAAAACCTACACCAACACACTCTTCTTCAATCTAGCTGCTCAAGCTCCAGTTGGTTTGTCTCCAGTATTAGGAAGCTAGTTTGGAAATTGTATATTCTGTATCATATCTCTGTTAACAAAAATATATGGCTGCACAAATACTCCTGGCGCAGTGCACCATCTCCAACCAATACAGGGCTTAGCCCATTGTTGTCTGGCAGAACAAAAGTGTAATTAGAACACTACGCAATAGTTGAAACATAAGTACTGATAGATGCCTGATTATGAAGAGAATTGCATTGGAATAAAATACCCTTTGAAGCAGTTAAATTATTTAGAATGCTTTGATTTTTTGATTCATTGCCTTGCTACTTTTAGTTTAAAGTTTAAACTAACTTGTGTGGTGACCCTTGCAGTGACAGTTGCAACATTGACGGATCTTGGTTTCTTATGGTTTAGAGAATTTTATTTGGAATCTTCACGAGTAATTCAGGTAATACTCATCACCACAAGATTATTTGAATCACACATCCTTTTCACCATAAATACTCCATGATGGGAGCAGCAAAAAAATATCATTGCTACTTGCAACATATTTTTCCAGTTTTTCACTTGTAATTGGATTAGATGACCAAATAACAGCAAGCTAGCAGCTTGGAATGTGTACTAGAGCTTATTGCTTGGCTTCATATGATTTTGTTTTAATTTATTTCCCCCTTCTTTCTGTTTGTGCATGTGTGTTAGAAAAATAATATAAGATAGATGATTGGTATATGTTGTGTATCTGATCATTCCTCACACTTGCTGATAGCTTTCTATGAATTTACATATGCTGAGAAGATGCTATTTTTGTAGTGTAGGGTTTATAGTGTTACATTTTGAACTTGTTTATTGTAACTGTCTGATTCATGGCTTGCTTATCTCTCTATATCTCTCTCTCTCTCTCTCTCTCTCTCTCTCTCTCTCCCCATGAATTTATTTTCTACCACCATGCTTGTACTAAAATTGGTCAAACTGTTCCCTGCAGTTTCCAATTGAATGTTCTCTTCCATGGATGTTGGTGGATTGTGTCCTTGAATCACCAAATTCTGGTCTTCTTGAGAGTGTTTTGATTCCATTAGATATCTATAATGATTCAGCTCAGCAAGCATTGGTGTTGCTGAAGCAACGGTTTCTGTATGATGAAATTGAAGCTGAGGTATTAGACACTTCCATCACAATATTAAATGATTATATAGTGAATTTTTGTGAAGTACTATAATCTCTTATACAACTGCTTTTACGTGTAAAGTCCTCATATTCTACAATCTAAAGTGTACAGTAAATTAATGGAAGTAACTTGTATTCTTTCTCTTCTTCATGCTCCTGCACATTGATCAAACCTTTGTTGACAGGTGGATCATTGTTTTGATATATTTGTTTCGAAATTATGTGAAACCATATTCACATATTACAAAAGTTGGGCAGCAAGGTATGCCGGGTTTCTGATGGCTTATCCAGATTTGCTTTTTATTATTCTATGTACTAACCTGTTTTTATCATTGGTTCCAACATTGTGCAGTGAATTGCTTGATCCTTCCTTCCTATTTGCCTCCGACAATGCAGAAAAGTATTCTGTGCAGCCTATAAGGCTCAATATGCTGTTAAAAATGACTAGAGTGAAGGTTAATGGAGTACATTATATAAATGTTTACCTCACAAGATTTGCTTTAGTGCATTAATGGGTTATTTTGTTTTCTTTTTTTGGGGATATAGTTTAAATTTGAGTAACTACTAGTCTCTCATATAATCAAAATCATTTGATGCACAGTTGCTTGGAAGGATGATTAATTTGCGAAGTTTGATCACTGAACGGATGAACAAAGTTTTCCGTGAAAATATTGAGTTTCTGTTTGATCGATTCGAGTGTCAGGATCTGTGTGCCATAGTGGTTAGTCGTCTACTTTTTTCCACTTCCCTTGGCCAACAACTATATTCCTCTTTCAGAATCCATTAACTAAAGCTATACTCTACTATTTTATTTCAGGAATTAGAGAAGCTATTGGATATCCTAAAACATTCGCACGAACTACTGTCGAGAGATCTTTCTGTTGACTCTTTCAGTTTGATGTTGAATGAGATGCAGGAAAACATTTCTCTTGTTTCATTTTCTAGCCGATTGGCCTCACAGGTATATCCTTTCTTACTAAGGATCTTTTTGCTTGCTGTCTCTGTGCCTTTCACATTGATTCGACATCTTGTATTGAGAATTAACTTAATATTATTTTCTAATGCTAAATCCTCTTGCAGAAACAGCAATCTGATTTCAGACTTCATTCATTTCCTGCATTTTTGAATTATTTATTTATTTATTATTATTATTTTGGCATGCTAGATTTGGTCTGAGATGCAAAGTGATTTTTTGCCAAATTTCATCCTCTGCAACACCACTCAACGTTTTATCAGATCATCAAAGGCTGTTCCTGCTCAAAAGCCATCCATACCTTCTGCTAAGCCTAGTTTCTATTGTGGTACTCAAGTAAGCATTCCTGTTACAGCAATTTTGATTTAAGAATATTTGAAAATCAATTGCAATAGTGTCAATTGCTTAACTATATTATGCTACGGTAAAAATATTGAATACAGATACTTCCACTTTTAGCACAACTGAATAAATATGTGTGGGTGACAAAAGTTTTGTTAGACTAGTGTTCTATTCAATTTTGATTGTCTTGATTTCCATTGGGAAGTCTAACAATGTATGTGTGTCTTGTGTGAAACATTGATATAAATGTGCCAAATGAAAGTCTGACCAAATTTCTTGTATTAGTTTCTGATTATATTTATGTGTATATAGTGTGAGAGAGCAAGAAGTGAATGTTTGAGTGTCTGTACTCTGTATTTGTGTTTTACTAATTTCTTTCCATGCATTCAAGTTTCCCTCTTTGTTTGGTTCCCCATTTTTAAAAAACTTCTGACAGAGGCATACCGATTTCTTATCATTTTACTCTATCTGTATTTGGTAGGATCTGAATTCTGCTCATCAAAGTTTTGCACGATTGCATAGTGGATTCTTTGGAATGCCTCACATGTTTTCTATTGTTCGACTTCTGGGATCCCGATCATTACCTTGGCTTATTAGGGCCCTTCTTGATCACATATCAAACAAGGTATTCCATTTTTATCTTGACTACACTTGCTGATCTGTGAAATTTCCTGAAATCTTCTTTGCTTTTTATGATGTTAATTTTTAAATATCAAGGATAAACCTTTTATCATAATGTTGAAATTTTGCATCCATATGTTAGAAACCTATGCCATCCGTCAATAACAGGCAACATAGTGCAGAGTTTTTCTGATTTTGGAGAAATGATGAAGTGGTTCTGAATAAAACATGTGAAAATGAGTTAGAAAAACGAATGGATGCATGTCTTGATAGATTCAAAATTATCTGCTCAGTGCAATGGGAGATTAGTGGCAACATGTTAGATCATGGATTAATTCAATATAGATCCACATTGAATTTCAGAGCAGCTTAAATAGTTGTGTCAGAATCTTTTAGCATGCCCCTTTTCAAAACCTTCTAGTTTACTCTTTCTCTTCTCTTCTCAGGAATTTACTGAAACTTTCTAGCTATTTTAACCATATTGGGTAGTAATTTTGAATTTTGGATTGCACATTTACATATTATTCATTAGTGTCTGTATTTTTTATATTGTTATAATAGAAAATCTAGAGGTGGCTCACTAACAGTGAAATTCCTGGCATTTCCAGATAACTTTGCTTGAACCAATGATCACAGGATTACAAGAATCCTTACCCAAATCAATTGGACTTCTGCCTTTTGATGGAGGTGTGACAGGTTCGTGATGACATTTTCCTTTCATTATACTTATTTTTGGGTCTGAAATTTGTCTGTGATGTTTAAATGTAAAGTTCTATCACATCTTGAAAGAAAATTATCCTTAATCAATAATCTCTGAAATTCTAAAAACTCACAGCATATTTTTGTGTAAAAAGCAGGATTGTTCACAAAATCAGGGCATGTTTTGTTACATAAGTTATGCTAATAGTTCATATATTTGGATATGCATGCATTGTACTGCATTTTGAATTCATGTAACATAAGTATTTTTTTTTTTTTTTGACTACATAGGGATTAATCATAGGGTGCCTGAGAACATCTTAATTAGTTCTTTGATTATCTCCGCAGGCTGTGTCAGACTTGTAAAAGAACATCTTAATTGGGAGACAAAATCAGAGCTGAAAGCTGAGGTTCTTCATGGAATAAAAGAGATTGGAAGTGTGCTATACTGGATGGGGCTTCTAGATATTGTATTGGTCAGTAACCTAGTTCAGCTATCAGTTTAATTATCATTATTATTTTGACATAACTGGGTGAGTGAATAAATAAGTTTTGTTTTGACACTAAGACCAAAAGAATAAATCTTAGACAAAGGCTACTTTATCCCTTGCAAATAGGAGGAATAACCTTTTATTTCTCCTTACTCAGGGACTCAGCATCACTTCTTTGTCAGAGATTGTGATTTTTTCTTTTGAATGTTTTCTTGTTGGGTACTTTAATGATTAATATGCTGGATCTGTGACAGAGAGAAATAGATACTAAGAATTTCATGCAAACTGCTCCTTGGCTGGGCTTACTTCCTGGAGTAGATGGACAAATATTAACTACTCAAGATAGTGGTGACAGCCCTGTTGTTAGTCTCTTTAAATCAACAGCTGCTGCAATGGCTTCATACCCTGGTTGCCCTTCTCCTACCTCGTTCCACATCATGTCAAAGCAAGCAGAAGCTGCAGGTAATTGGATGATTTCCAATTTTCGTTACTGTTGACTTATTCCCTGGTAAGAATAAAATAAAATGAAATGCTGCACGTGTTGATGTTAAAAAGATAGTTGAAAACAAGTTCAGATTATGACAGTAGGAAATATAATTTGGTACCAGGTATCTCAGAAGGATGTTGGAAATTAAATAAATAGAACTAGGAAGACAAACAAGATTTATTTATAGAACCTTGTATCAGTGTAATGCAGTGGACATAGTTGTTCTGGTTCTGGACATATTCCATGCCAGATTGATGGCAAAAAATTGAAAATGGAATGTCTAACAAAAGAGCTGCAAGCCCAAAAGGATTTGCTTTGCTGACTGTACCATCCTGAACATGAAAATGCTTAGAAATTTTTTAGGACTATTCGCACATCATCAATGATAGATTTTCATGCATCTTCAATATAGTGATGTATAGTGCTTATCCCATTTTTCTTCAGTTTTTCTCCTAGTGATGACATTGATCGTAATGTTATGTTTTATGTACATTTACTTTGGTTATCTTGTATAAATGAGCATTTTATTATTTCTGTTGTTGTTATTATTATTATTACAGATCTTTTATACAAGGCTAACTTGAATACTGGAAGTGTTTTGGAGTATGCACTAGCTTTCACCAGTGCTGCATTAGATAAATATTGTAGTAAATGGAGTGCTGCGCCCAAGACAGGCTTCATTGATATTACAATTTCTAAAGATTTCTACCGAATATACAGTGGTCTCCAAATTGTAAGGAGCAACTTTCCATAAAACATTATTTATTATTTTTAATAATATATATACACACCTTTTCTTTTAATTGTTTTCTAGTGTATTTAAGGTATTACATCGGAATTACAATCCTTCACTGCTGCATTAGCATTTGTGGTGGAGTTGGGTGGTTCCATATCCCCCATCCCCTCCTCTTCTCGAATACCTTTATTTATCTATTTTTTGGGTGTTAAACTTAAGTTTGATTTGGTCTTTCGCTTGAACCTCATAGGGATACTTGGAAGAGTCTGCACAAGTGTCATCAAATAGTCATGAAAGGCTAGGAGATTCAGTTGCTTGGGGTGGATGCACTATAATATATTTGCTTGGGCAACAGCTACATTTCGAGCTCTTTGACTTTTCATATCAGATACTCAATATTGCAGAAGTGGAGGCTGCATCTATCATACAAACACACAAGAACTCACACTTTGCTATGCAGGTTTATATTTCTTCCTCAATTCTAAGCCAAAGAATCTTGATTGTTTTACATAATTATGATCTGTTATCAAATCATTACTTTCTTGTTGTTAATAATTGTCAAAAAGTCATGAGAGAAATGTCATTTTGAGTTTTCCCTTTGCTGCATTCCAACTGCTGCTATGCCTAGATAATTATTGTGTATTTTTTCAATATACTAAACTAATATAATGTCTGGAGGTGAAATCGAACTTCATTGATCGCACTTATTCTTTTAACAGGGATGGGAAGCGTTATTGGAAGCAATGAAAAAAGCAAGGAGATTACATAACCATGTATTCTCCATGCTCAAAGCACGCTGTCCCCTTGAAGAAAAGACAGCCTGTGCTATTAAGCAAAGTGGTGCTCCATTACATCGCATAAAATTTGAGAACACAGTCTCTGCGTTTGAAACACTGCCGCAGAAAGGTTCTTAACCAACCCGTGTAGGTTGTAAGTTTCCATCAAGTCATGTGCCGTGTCCTCTTTCTCCGTATATATTTAACCTTGTGGTGTATATGTAATTTAAAGTGAGCATAGTATGTAAAAGTTTCATGAGTCGAGGTTGCTATTAGGTGGAGTAGCAATTTTTGCCTTTGATTAGGAAAATGTGTTATAGGGATTGGAATTTGATTTGTTTTCCCCCTTCCCACCCTTTCTTCCATCTCCTCTTTTATGATGTAATTGATGGCTAGATGCAATCTATCAATACATTACAGCTAAAGTTCGATTTGGGTTTAAGTCTTACTGTATTATGATATTAACCACTTTTTGGTCATAGGTCTTAAAACTATGTAATAACGTAAACAATTTGTCATGCACGTTATCGAATCAGGCAGGTGAAATTTAAACTATGGAACCTTTCAGGTTAGAAAGTTGGTGTTACTAGCAAGACAAGACCAAGAAGAAACTTATAAAGGAAAGGTTAGCAACTTTTTTAGACAAGTTAGTTTCACAAAGTTCCTTATCAAGAGAAGATGAATTTATAGAATTTTTACGACAGTGTGTCACAACTACTATAGTGCTTAGTAGAGTGTGGGAATGATGTTAAAAAATAAAGAAAAGTAATATAAAATTAAATCTGCAATAACTAATTATCTAATTCTTATAAATGATATTTCTTCAGTTCTAATTTTGCCAGAATTTAGGTTTTATTCCGCCACTGATATTCAAAAGAAAGGTTAACGTATTAGAAATTTGCTTTAAGAAAGAGAAGGGGAAAAGAGAGAGAATGAGAAAGTTGACAGCAAAAAAATATTGGCTTTTATAAATTTATTTTTATTATAGAAGTTAATAATATATTCGAATTAGTACTTTTTTAATAGTTCAATTATTTGAAAAAAGTAGATCTTAATTTTGTATTTTAGAAAATAGATGGCAAATTTTAATTCATTGATAATGGTTTCCCTCTACCTTCTAACATAGCCAGTGGGTATTAGATGTTATTTTCATTCTGCTTGTAAGGTAAGTAGAAGTAGATACAACTAACAAGTCCTCACTCAACATAAAGAAAAATAAATAAATAAATGAGTAAAAATTCATCCAATATTAATAAACAATTTAAATTAAATAATTTATTTTTAAAAATTTCAAATATTCAATTTTTAAAAAAATACCAACTTTATTGATTATTTATTATTTTTTTTTCATTACCCATACTTTCTCATAAATAAATAAATAAATAACCAAAATATCCATTATTTAGAGAAAACAATTTGTAAAAGTTGAGTCATAATCTATGGTAGGATGTGGAAGAAATTGAGAATAATGGTGACGGTTGGTAAGAAAGCAAAACAAATCAGATAACGCGGCAAAAGAATTATGGCAGGGTTTCATTAAAAAAAAGAAAGAAAGAAAGAAAGAAGCATTTAAAAAAGCTTACGTGTCAGTACAAAAACGAATCCTCTCATCTAAAATAACGGAAGAATCATTTTTATGGGCAAAATAAACGGCTCGGATTTCACGCAGCCTAAGATACTCAGCACTTGTGTCTCCTTCCATTCCATATATATCCAAATCCCAAGATTTCTCACAGAATCTCCAGAAAACCAAGAACGTAGTGGAAGGAGCAGACACTCCTGCTAAACCATCGCCATGATCTCCGTCCACGCCGATGCCCGCCACCACAACCACAACCACCTCCATCCTCCGGCGAGTCTTCTATCCGTACACAGCCATGCTTCTTCTACTACCACCGAAGGTTCGTTTTCGTTCGAAATCGAGCCGATATTAATAAGAACCTAAAAGAAAAAGAAAAAAGAAAGATTAGTTGATGTTATGAATTATGAATTGCTACTTCAATTTTCGATCATACTACTGCTGTTAGAAACTGCAGTTGTTTACTTAAATTTTAGCTCATTTTTTTTTCCTTTCAAGTTTATGCAGTTGATGAAGAAATCGAAATCTATTTATCACTTGCACACAAAATGTATAAATCTGGGAACCATAAGCAAGCGCTAGAACATAGTAAAGCTGTGTATGAGAGAAATCCGCTTCATGTTGACAATTTGCTTCTCATGGGTGCAATTTATTACCAGGTTTGTTTTCTCTCTCTGTTTTTTTTTTTTTTTTTTTTTTTTTTTTTTTTTTTTTTTTTGG
>JASCZI010272199.1:42302-52501 GCA_036250425.1 Stylosanthes scabra
CTAATAATTGCTGAACCATTCTATACCAACTCTGTATGTGCTTGTTCAAAAAGACTATATTAAAATTACCACGTTAGCTCCAAAACCACGAACAAGTTTTCAATGTCTTTTAGAACTAGTAATAAGTACATCATATTGTTTTTGTTATGTTGGTTGCCTCTCTTAGCTTCCAAGTTCATCTATTATTTGACCAAGCATGTTGCAGTTTAATTTATATATATTATAATATGATATGAAAAATTCATAGAGCAGCAGTTGGGGGGGAAGAGGAAGAACTAGCTAGGTCAAACACGGACCTTCATAAGGAAATTAAAAGAAAGAGACCATTTCATATTCACAAATGTATGTATGTCACTCTACTGAATTATTGGACAAATGGCGATCCTAAATTGTGTGAAGGAAGATATTCATATTCATATTATTATTTTAAAAAATTAATACTACGTACACTCTTGTCTAGAACAAATGAGATTAATATTGTCACCAAAAAAAAAATGAGATTAATATTATACGAGTTTTTTTTTATCATCGTTTGTTGCACGCACAATAATACAAGAGTGAACTTGAGAGTTGATAAGACGCTTAGCATATCCTCAGAACCATCGAAGGAAAAAAAATAAAGAAGCTAAGGATATATGTATAAATAAAGACAATAATAATAATAAGAAGTAGTGAGATTTACACAAGAAGAAAGAGACAGTAGATGGTAGGCTAACTTATTATTAAAAAGAGATTCATCCAATAGAAGGGGCAAAATTGTACAACAAACTCTTTTAATTTTGTTTAGATGGAAATTAGGTTTAATAAATAGTAAGAACCTCGGAAAAGAATCACAACCTCTCCATCGGATATTCCAGGCTGCTGCTTAAATTATCATTGCTTCATGAAATGTCGAGTCAACTATACTCTAGTCATGGAAAATTTTAATTCTTTAATTACCGCATAACAACTCTCTGTATTTTTCGTTATAACTAACCATATTTTATTTTTTAATTTCTTACAGTATTCTCTGATTCTGCTTGCTAGAAATTAATCTACTATATGAATATAAATTTTATTTAAAAATTTATTATTAGTCAATAATAAATTACTACATATAAAAAATAAAATTCAAATTTCAATACTTATTTAAACTAACGAATAAATTGATCATCAACTAACCTACTATTGATTATAACCCGAGCCTTGTTATATATGTTTTTTATTTCTTCAAATTAAATAAATTTGTTAACTGCCACTACAATATAATAAATCATTTAAAGTACACCAAACAATTACAAACGAACTTTCCTAAAAGTGGAGGTCAGTGTTTGACCCAACTGCTTATAAATTTTTCCCAATAACCCTAACTGCTCTTGACATTTTGTAGACACACACGCAAACTTTCTATATAAAGCTCACAGCATACATGCATGGTCAAATCAATGGATAAGCTTGGAAGAGGCCCAATTACTCTAACAGTAATTTAATAATTTACCAGCCAGCCAGAACCACAGTACATTTTTGCGACTAGGTCTCAACAATATATACCAGTACTTGAGCAAATCTCAACTTTGGTTTCAAACTTATCATTAAGTAATTAACATAAAATAGTTTCACATAATATTAAGAAATATTTTAAATTTTTACTTTATTGGATCCATTAAGAAGCTACTTTGGTTTTTAAATAGTGTCGAATTATAATTAATTATGCATAATTACATATAATTATTTTATCAAATTAATTCGATTATATAAATTAAACTTACCCCTTTTCTTATTTACAGGAGTATATATTTACTCTTTCTTCCCACATATCATTAGCAAAAACATTGCAAGATGACGATTAAATAACACTTTTAAAATGAGGACTTGTTTTAAAGTAGAGATAATTATAAAATGTGGTGGGCAGGGATAACAATGCAAGTAGAAGAAGCCAATTCAGCATACGTGAGATCATATACCAAAAATAATTATCTTGGCTTTAGCGTAGGTACAGCATCTTAGAATATTTAAACATGTATCCTTTGAACTAGCATGCACGTAGTTGTTAAAGAATGGTTCCACAAATATTATATAATAACAATCAATTACCTGCACCCTGAATAAATTGCAAACCCACTTCAATGCCTCCATCCTATAAATACCCACCTTCCCATGCACAAAATATTCATTCAACTCACTCACAATTAACAACAACCAATTATATACAAAGCATCTATCATATATATATTGCATTGAGATATATATAGAGAACCAAAAATGAAAGCTACATACTTCGTGGTTGCATTCTTGGCTTTGGCCTCTCTTGCCTCTGCCTTTGATCCTAGCCCTCTCCAAGACTTTTGTGTTGCTCTCAATGATGGCTTCAAAGATGGTGGTATGTCTACATATACATATCATATTCATATTATATTTTCCACATAATTAATCACATAATAATGTTTGTTATTAACTAAATTAAGATTCATTCGTTAAATAAGTGTTGGGGATTCATGTCTTGTATATTAAACAATTTATTGGTCAACATCAAGCCTTTAAATAGATATAACTTAGACCTGCATCGGATTAATGTCCGACCTATATATTGAATTACTTCCCAACCTAATGGATTGGAAGACATAATGAAAATGAAATATATTTAATAAAACATCCTTATATAACTCTATATAGTTGTTTCTAATATAATAATTGTATGTTGTTTTTCACTTTGATGCAGTATTTGTGAATGGAAAATTCTGCAAAGATCCTAAACTTGTAGTGGCTGAAGATTTCTTCAAGCACGTAGATCCTGGGAATGTTGCTAACAAACTTGGCTCAAAAGTAACTCCAGTGTCAGTTAATGAACTACCAGGACTGAACACATTGGGTATATCACTTGCTCGCATTGATTTTGGAGCCAAGGGTTTGAATCCTCCTCACACTCACCCTCGAGGCACTGAGATTCTGATAGTTATTGAAGGAACTCTTCTTGTTGGATTTGTCACTTCAAATCAAAACAATACAAACCAGCTTTTCACAAAAGTGCTCAACAAGGGTGATGTGTTTGTGTTCCCAATTGGTCTCATTCACTTCCAATTCAACATTGGTTATGGCAACGCTGTTGCAATTGCTGGTCTCAGCAGCCAAAACCCAGGTGTTATCACAATTGCAAATGCTGTGTTTGGATCAACTCCACCTATTTCTCCAGAAATCTTGGCTAAAGCTTTTCAAGTTGACAACAACGTAATCAACTATCTCCAGAAGCAGTTTTGGTATGATAACAACTAGTTTTTGAAGACATAATATATATAACATGCCTCAGATAACAATCTATCATAGAATTCTTCTACTTTGATTTAATGTATGTTGTACCTCATGCAGTTCCCCTATAATAATAAATAAAACGCATGAGGGTTACTCTAATTCATATGCACTATGCTGTATACTTGTTCTGGTTTGATTTAATTTTGTTTCAGTGTGTGTATGTGTGAGTTTAATTAATAAAATAAAAAAGAGAATCATATTCAAATGATCCTTTTCTTCTTCGCATTGAATCCGGTTTCTTTCAAAAGCTTGGATCCTTAACGATTGTTAAAAGGACTTTGAATGGGGAGTCTAGACTCAGTGTTCGAGATAAGAAGATGTATATTCGGTGACAAACCCTACGACACAGCGGAGAGATATAGCCAAAAAGGGATTGATGTGGAGGTGAATAGTCGAGAAGAGAATTCTTTGCTTGTGGACCACTTATTTATGACTTTATTCCTTGATAGTTTGGGCCTTGAAAACCGATCCGTAACACAAAGCATTACCTCGCTGCAATATATAGTCTGGCAGATTTAAGAGATCATGGTATAACTCTAATCAATAATATAAAAAATAATAATTTATTAATTCTATATCAAGGTAAATCACCTAATAAAATAATTACTAAAGATTTTAGACTCGATAAAAACAAACTTAAAAAATTTAAACGATAAAAATATTCTTAAAATTTTTAATAACAAAAAGCACTTAAATAAATAGCTAATAATAATATGAGTTGAAACATTTGAAGTTTGAAATTTTTATTAAAATTTTAAATTTTTAAAAATTAATTTTGTTATTTAAAATACTTTAGAATTATTTTTATAAGAATCTAAAATCTTTCTAGGTAGTAATAACGTTGGACTTGATGAGATTTTTAATTTGATTAGAAGTCAACATCAAAACAACATATATATAGCATGTTACACTCAAAAGTACGTTCAGTTCAGTTGAGTTCACTTGTGGTCACGACATGGCTGAATGAGTGGTACGGTCAATACATATAGTCTTTGTATAGCTTATATTAGAATTTAATTAAAATTAGTTATTAAATTAATTATTATTATATAATTAATATTTAAATATAAAATATACACTAAAAATAAATTATTTTATATTTTAATAGATATTATATATTAATTATTAATTTTAATGATTGATTTTAATGTGTTAATAAATATATATTTTAATATATATATTAATATATATATATATATAACTCAAAGCTTAACTTCAAGTGAAAAATGGGCGTTCAATAATCAAAGACCAGCAACCTGTTTAATATCTCATCAATATTATATTCTAATTCATTTTTTCCTGATAAGAATTAAAAAATGCACTTATTTTGATTTTAATTTTTTAAATTTGGCTATTTTTATTTAAATTTTCGTATCAAATTTATAATAATTCTATGTAAACAAGTGATTTTGGTCAATCAAGTCATTTATTTCTATGCTAAATAGAAGATTCTTTCGATGTCAAATAAAATTTTATTTATATATAAACTTTTATATTATTTGACACCGAAATAATATTCTATTTAGCATAGAAATAAATAACTTGGTTGACATTAGTTAGCCAAAATCACTTGTTAAAATAGTATTACCGTCAAATTTAATAGCGAGGAATTAATACTATTTGAAATATTTTACTTACAAAAATAAAACTTTTTATTTTTGGACCAAATCAATACCTTTTTTTCTTTTATTTTTATTTATTTTGGGTACAATTTTCTTTTTTTTTATTTTTTTATTTTTGACAGAATTTTCTTTTAATTTTAGTAAGCATACTAATGCTTTTGTCCGGATAACATCCGTTTTGGATATGTATTTGCACATGGATGATTTGTCCTCCTTTGGTTTTTGGACAAGATTTTTGTCCCATTTAAAAGTGTCATGGAGACTGAGTGGCTTAAGAACGAAGATGGTTCTTTAGGGGGGCCCAAATAAAAGGCAGAACAAAAAGGATTGAGCTTTTCTTCTTAGAGGAAAATAAAAAAGAATAAAAACTCTTGATTATGGAGATGCGGGGGATCGAACCCCGTGCCTCTCGCATGCAAAGCGAGCGCTCTACCATTTGAGCTACATCCCCATGCTGTCTGTTACTAAAATTATGAATAAATATGTATCTTTAATTTTGTTTTAAACAGCTTTTGAGTTATTCTCGCCAACACTTTAATCATGAATAAAGTCATAAAAGATAAGAAATTAACTTTTAACTAGTCACGTTTCGCTTTTAAATTTTAATAAAACTCGAAATATATGACAATATACAATTCACATTGTTGAAAACAATCATTTAATAAATTTTTATTAATGATAATCAATAAAAAGTAAAAGTTCAATAAAACTAAAAAAGCTTATAATTAATATTAATTATCAAAATATTGATAACCTAAATTTTTTTATTGAAAATTATTTTAGAGGCCAGTACAAATACTTTAAAATTATATAGACTGAAGTATATGATCTGTAGTTTAATTAGTGGAATAGAGTAATCTTTTACCCCAGTAGTTAGTCTTATTTAGATATCAAAGTGTTTATTCTTTAGGCCTGATAAATCTTGGAACTACAATCGAAAAGGGTAGTGATAACAGTACAGAATAATTCTGTTTAGTCTTTACTAACAATAAGTTGCAATTGAAGTCGTGTCTTCTTCTTTCACATGTCCATTAGTCTCCTATCTCCTAGCTTTAGTTGGGAACTTGGGATATTCTATAGGAATCAAATTCCTCCTACAAAAATTAGTAAATTTTTCCTTTTCTCTGGAAAGGTTAGCTAGCTTAACTCTCCTAAATTTTGATTTGGATTAAGGAAGAAAGTAAAAGTTTAATTATTTTTTACCTAAGATAGCAAAATTTACCTATAATGAAAATTACAATTTTAATAGTAATTAATTTTTCATTTTATTCTTATTTTAAAAATTACTAATGATTCTCTTAGTGATAAAACTATTTTTCATTACTTATACAATTTTTAATTGAGTGACTAATTATATAAAAAAGTATTTGTACAAACAAACATAATAATTAAAATGTAAAGACGTGCTATTGGAATAATTCAGCTAAGATCTTCCCATAAAAAGCACTGTTAAAATTAAATTGTCAACTTTTAATTTTTGTAGCGTTGTGATTGTGGAGTTAGAAAACAAAATCAATTGATGGCGTTGTTTTTAATCGTGTTTAGTGTTTAGATGGTGAAAGGGAGGGGCGTGGCTACCGGCTAGGTGTTGGTTGGAGGAGAATGAGAGAAAGGAGAAGAAAAAAAGAGAAGAAGAGATTAGAAGAGAATAATAAAAACAAGAATATATAATATAAAGAGAGATTTAAAGAAAGAAAGAAATTACAAGTATTCTCCCGTGAACTCAGTGTAAGAAAAGAGGGTCGGTGCCTCTAACCACGCTTAACTCATCAAAATTACATTTCTGCCCCTCCACTCCACCATTTCATTCCACACCAACACGCTTACGTCTTACGCTTCTGTTTCTAAAGCAGAAGAAGAAGAAGACGATGAATCGTGTGACCTCCTGAAATGGCGAAGAGAGAGAGAGGGGTTTCCGCGTCTGCTGGAAAAGCGGCGGAATTGAAGGAGAAGTTGAAGGAACTCGTCAAGGCCATCGTGGATGACGACGACTACAGCACGCGCGACGCCGAAGACGCCATCGCCACTCTATCGAGTCTCAGGGATTTGAAGAGAGCATCGCCTTCATCGTTCGATGACTTAAGCTTACCCGTTCCTCCCGAATTTCGATGCCCCATTTCCACCGAGTTGATGTCGGATCCTGTTATCTTGGCCACCGGACAGGTTTCCCCTTCAATTTTCTTTTCTTTTCTTTATTATATAACTGCTTCCGCATGTTTCTCATCTCTCCGACAATCGAAATCCTTCTCTTCGTTATCGTTCTGTACTTTTTTTATTTTTTTATTTTTTTTGGAAGAAAAAAATATTTATTTTTATCTACCGAACTGTATTCAAAATGATTCCTTGATTTTTGATCCGTTACTGTATTGAATTCTTTTTCTTTTTTTATAAGTACCTGCTTGTTTAGTTCTTGTTTGGATTTCTTGTTCATAGATTGAGACTAGGTTTTCAGAATAATGCTGTGTGGGGTGAATAGAAATGTTGGTGGTGTTTTCATTGATTCATGTGTTGGCAAATGCAGACTTATGATCGGGCATACATTCAGAGGTGGTTGGATGAAGGGCACAGAACATGCCCTCAAACCCAGCAAGTCCTCTCACACACTCTTCTTACTCCAAATTACTTGGTCCGAGACATGATTGCTCAGTGGTGTAAGGAGCATGCAATTGAGATCCCAAAACCAGTTCAAGACATCAACCAAGTAGTGAGTAATGCAGATAGAGACCACTTGGATTCATTACTTCATAAGCTGTCATTGTCTGTCCCTGATCAGAAAGAAGCTGCGAGAGAGCTTCGCCTCCTAACGAAGCGAATGCCTTCCTTTAGAACCCTCTTTGTCGAGTCGGCTGATGTGATTCCGCAGTTGCTCAGTCCATTATCACCTAATACTGCTCGCATTCACCCCGAACTCTATGAGGACTTGGTTACAACTATTCTAAATCTCTCAATTCAGGATGATAATAAGAAAGTGTTTGGAGAGGATCCATCTGTCATTGCTCTTCTCAATGATGCCTTAAAATCCGGAACAATTCAGACAAGGAGCAATGCTGCGGCCGCTGTTTTCACCTTGTCCGCTCTCGACTCCAACAAGCAGATCATTGGGAAGTCCGGAGCCATCAAACATTTGCTTGATCTTTTAGAGGAGGGACAGCCATTAGCCATGAAAGATGCTGCCTCAGCAATATTCAGCCTATGTCTCGTGCACGAGAATAAAGGGAGGACGGTGCGAGAAGGCGCAGTCCGGGTTATCCTATACAAGATCATGGATCAGATTCTAGTTGATGAGTTGCTAGCTATATTGGCACTCCTTTCCAGCCATCCCAAGGCCATTGAAGAAATGGGTGATCTCGGAGCTGTAGCCTTGTTGCTGGCTATCATAAGGGAGGGCACGTCAGAGCGAACCAAGGAGAATTGTGTTGCAACTTTGTATACAATCTGTTACAGTGATAGAACAAAGTTGAAGGAAGTTAGAGAAGAAGAAAAAGCCAACGGTACACTGTCTAAACTTGCGCGTTCGGGAACTTCAAGGGCGAAAAGGAAGGCTAACGGGATTCTTGAGAGGCTCAATCGGTCACCCTGCTTAACACACACTGCTTAAGTTGGTATTGGACTACCTCCCTGTAAATAATTTGTGTTCTTTTTTTCTGTACAAACGGCCTCATCTGGTAGCTGTAGAAAATGGGAAAGGAAATTTCACCTACTGTGTACATCACCTGCATACAGTACTTTTTCTTTTTTTCTTTAACCTTGAGATGCAATCAGGCATATGAATGTATGAGCAAAGTGTTCTGGCTTTTTCCTTTCTTTCTATTCTGTTCTATTCTTTGTTTGTTTCGAAGAAAAAGTTATCTTGTTTTCCAAAGGGGTTGCATTAACATTATTCTTCAATTTCCTAATTGCCTCTGTGCCCGTGATATCCAAAACCATGTAACTATTTTGTCATGTACTCAGCCATTTTAGAATGCTCACAGTTTGCTTGGCTGTTTTGTTTGTTTGTCAATGGTGCCATTGTCTTTGGTATTACTTGTTGGTAAGTCACCATCACAAAGCAAATAAAAGATATCTCTAATCAAAGTGCGAGAGGCTATGAATTGAAGGTTGTAGCTTCTCTCTTTGTTTTTTGTTTCCCTGCCAACCTTTCAAGTTTGAAGAGTGTCGGCAGTACCACCCAACTTAAACCAATAGGGGTTAATAATATTACATTAAAAACTTGTGTGCTTAGCTACTAATTACTATAATAATATAGTTATTAAATTGAGTGATGGAATTGTTGGCACCACCGACAGTCCCGAATATTCAAAGTTGGTGACAGTAATACCTAACTATCTAGTATCTAGAGATAGTTAATAATGAAGTGCTGACTCGTTCTTCCATCGTATCTGTGTTGCGTTCATTTCCTATGTAGAGATAGATAGTTACTTGTTCCACCCGTCTATCTATCTCATAAAAAACGTAACGTCCTATGAAATATGTGCATTGGAATTGTTTGGCCTTATAAAATATTGATTGATTGAAAATAAGGACCATTTGTGTGTGCTCACTACTCACTAGTACTTGATGTAATGATTCCTTTTCTTTCTAGAATAAGATTCATTGTACCTATGGAGCTATAATTCCATACCCTATTCAATTCATTGCCACAATAGATGATAATGAATAATGATTCATCTTCAACACACATAGCAATATAACATTCCATTCCCATTGTCGCCACTATATTAAAATATACAATTACAGTTGCAAAAGAGCGGTGAGTGAGACTGAGATCACTCGGTCACACAATTCAACTTTGAAACGGTGGAGGGTGGATGGACAAAAATGGGTGTGCAGAAAATTAAATTGAGAAACCAGAGATAAGAAGAGAGGAATTTAGAATTTACAAGGTCCTTGTCAATTGTCATGGCCACCATAAAAGAACCCCACCTACTGCTTCCCAAAAAGCCATTATTCCAAGCCATGCTTCGTGTCCTTTCTTCACACTCACTCACGGGCTCCACATGCCTCATTCCCAACTTACTAAACTACAACGAGGACACCATTATTGATGTGCCTATACATACACACACAATAATAATTTCACTATTTTTGGTGGCAGAAAAATGGAAACTAATGGAATCAATTTCGTATTAATGGAATGGAATATACATATATAGCCCTTTCAACTTTGTGGTTGCAGAGCTTTTAGGATAATGTTAACAACTTAACATGCATATGTGCTTTCAATTCTTTCTTTCTATTGTCATATTCATCACAGGTCCCTTCTCTTTTTTTACAGAGAGAATTGTATATACT